>JADWOT020000005.1:2900730-2958666 GCA_036345935.2 Taenia hydatigena
CTTCTTCCTTCCTTTCTCCAAGGAGAACTTATCCCATTCCAATGGCGTAGTGTTAAGCGAAGAAAGATTGCAGGATTTATGACTGCCTGACACAACCATATGTGAAACATTCTTTCTTATCTTTGCAGTGGCATCATATTCATTTGACGCCATTTGCGCTGATAGTCTCTCAGTCCTTCTCCACGCTAACAGACAGGTTGTCACTTAAATTTGAATGACGATTTTTTTGACCTACAAGACAATCTAGGCCAGTTGACAGGGTCTGTCAAGCACCAAAACTATCGAAAAAAATTCATTTGAACACTAGCTGTGGTTCGGGTTGTTTGCTGGACTGGCAGCGGGCCAAGTGGCGATGTCCAAATTGGTCTCCAGCTATGGTTACGTTGAACAGTTTTTGATCCGATCGGTTGTAAACCGTTGGAGGCTAGATGTGATTGTTTTTTTATGGTCCCTCCTTGCCTCCTTTTGATCGTGTTCTCATTGCTTGTTTATGTCTCTAATGAAGCCGCATTGATGGATACAGCATCTCATGCCTTTTGTCCTCTACATCATGGTGAAACCCAGACATTCTATTCGCAATGCCGTTCATTGTCTACCAATGTAGCTTTCACCGTGAGAGGCTGATTTTGAGTCGTAAATTATTTCATTTTACTCCTTAAGGAGAGGAAGCTTGTTGCTGGAACGAATAATCAGGCGTCAATCTGGCTGCAAGTAAGAGTAGAGATAGGCATCAGTATGACATGGAACTCCTGGTGTATGCTTCTATAGGAGAATAGAAGAGAGATAATGCACATCGCTCTATCTCACAAACTAGATGGCATGAAAATTAGTGGCATTCCGTGCATACCGTTTTTAAGCCAAAATTTCTTTATGTCCGCTTGATTACGGACAGAAGACTGCTGCTGTCATCAGGGAGGGCGGCATGGGCACGCGTTTATGGGCGTCAACAGTTTTTTAGGTGATACATAAACAGTTGGGCCACGTGAAAGAAAGGAAGGCGATGGATGCCTCAAACAAAAGGCGCTGATGACCTTCAGTTATCCTAAGTCTACAGTTTAAACGACTATCTTACAGCAATTGCACCACAGCAGGTATTGGCACTATGGCACACTTGTAGGAAGGATAACAAAAGCATGAAGGAGAAAAAGGAGGCGACTATATCGCTGTGACGAAAAGTTGTGCAATGTTTGGTTTGTTTGACTATCGGTTTCCGTTGCGGTTATTGGAGTGGTTAAATTGGCCTTGTCGGGTGCGCTGGCATCTGAACCATGACAACAGCAGTCATTCCTTGCTGTTCGTCAAACATACGTATTCTACTCAAGCATTTTGCCTTGTTTACAATGAAGTCTTGGGAAGCCACAGATTGACTCAAAATATCGATTGGAAGGAGTCTTGGCGCCTTAACAACTTCAAGTGCAGAAAACGATTTTGGCGCTAGCAGAGTTTCCAAAGGCTAAACTTTTGCGAAGGTGTAAAAAGACTTTGGCATCTCAATGGGAGGCGCAAAAAGAAAAAGTGGTAAAATATCCAACCTGCGTGTAAACGTCTGTGTTTTCATGTATGCTAAGCTGCAGTCATCGAGACGGCCACTGAAGCCTGACTTACGTCTACCAAAAAAAACCTTGACAAAACACTGCAGGCTCTTCTATCCCTACGAGTAGGGTGCAGAATTTTACCACATTTAAGCAAAGATGCACCAAACATTCCATACTTCAATCAGATGCCATCGATCCCGGAAAAAGAAATAATTCCTACCAATCCGTAAAAATCGGATTGCGTGCAACATCGCCATATCCATACAAAGTACGTAAAGGCTTGCAATAATTTATAGCATTTAAGAATTAAAGTGCCTTAATTCGCTTCCACTCCAAATGCCAAGTTGAAATTGCATGACAAATGAAAAGAGCTGAAACAAGACAATTAGCAGAAATACAAAAAAGGAAGGCACAGCATATGCCACAGTAGTCAGGAGACAGAATGACTGCCATTTTCTTTCAAATAAATAACTTATGAACAGTGATATTTAGGAACTAACTGCGCCTCCAAGCTGAGCAATAAATGCAATGTAATAAAATTGCCATGACAGTTATAATGCAAGCAAGATTATGCACTTGTTACGAGTTGTTTTTTGGCTCCTATTGAAAATGTCAATTATATCTGCCATTAGTGTTGTTTTATCGCACTAAGTAAAATGGGACTATTTAACGAACACTTCTCAAAATAAGGACGTACTGGTAATACTGTG
The DNA here is from genome assembly GCA_036345935.2 of Taenia hydatigena. Lineage (NCBI taxonomy): Eukaryota > Metazoa > Platyhelminthes > Cestoda > Cyclophyllidea > Taeniidae > Taenia > Taenia hydatigena. The sequence goes on from JADWOT020000005.1 coordinate 2,902,976, forward strand.
GCGATGTTTTCTGACGTCCGCTTGAATGGCGAAAGCGATAGGGCTTATTGCATGTTTTGTGGGAACTCAGAGTCGACTTGGTGTAAGTGTGTTATCTTGTTACTCCCTCAGATACCATTGCGGGTGAAATCACTGCAAAGGATTATAAAATCCTGATGGACAGCGGTTGGCGTCGGTATAATCAACATTTTGTGTTTACATTGTGCCCTTAGTGTTGGAAATATTATACGTAAGCCAAACAGCCTCAAAACATGTTGCCCTACTTACGCGCTTTATTGCGACGCTGAAAACTTTCGGCTATCAAAATCACAGAAGAAGGTTCTGCGAGGTTTTAGCAACTACTTGAATGGTAAGGGGAAGTTCAAAGATGCAGCAAAGACTTCCACGACAATCACATGTCCCGAGGAATTGCCAGTTTGTGCAAATAACTCCGCAAGTAGTCCACAAGTATTCGAGTCGGAGGTCACTGGGAATGCTGTAACACCAGCTGGTGGACTAGTAAAAGATGCGCATGCTAAAAGGAAGTTTAAAGACGCAGAAAAAGCCTCTGTTGCAAACAACTGTTGCAAAATACGTCCGGTTGACGTGAATAACCACCAGGCAATCCCTCAGGGTGACACGCCACAGTGTTGCCAAGATGCAGGAAGGGCAGCTGATAAACAGGTTAATTTGAGTGCTAGAAAAAAGTTCAAGCATGCAACAGAGCCTTCTGTTACAGCTGACTGTGTTAAAAATCGGTCAAGTCATGCAAACACCATAGCAACTAATGCAAAAGACATCAAGAGACAAGTCTCTAAGGATTCGGGCTTCGTAGACACTAAAAATTCTGTTAGCGGAGGTGGACTCGTCTCAGCCCGAAGCAGACGATGGCAAGCTTTGCAGGATCGCATGGTAAAACGTGCTGAGGAGACTGGTATCCCATATGAAACAATATTGGAGGTATTTTCTGCTCACTTTTACACTTCTCCGCTCTCCTTAAGAATTTACTAGAATATTTGCTTTGGCTCCGCCTAGGAATATCGAATCCGCCGACAAAAGCGCTTAGACAAGAACAAGCCCAAAGACCTAGAGGATTACCTACGATCCGAACCGCGAGAGGGCGAGGCTGCACATTTCTTAGACGTGCGTCCTTATCATACATACTTGTTTCGCGTTCCCTTTTCTTTACCAACCCTAAAGTGAAGTTGTTTGTGCACGCAACAGATTCGGCTGTATAAGTGCTCGCCCAGGTCAGCCGAGTTGGAGGCAACCTTGGATGAAGAATTCAAGCTCTACTCAGCCTATCAAGTGGCTGTTCATAAGGATGCTCCGGAGGGTCTGACACGAGACGGCTTCATTGGGTACCTAGTTGACACATCAATAATGGTAAGATCAGTAGCATGAAATGTGTTCACTGCATGGTGGAACGTGTCAACGTTGAGGATGTGTGATTGAATTTGTCAGGGAGGGAATGATGCAGACGCGAAGGCATGCGGTGCTCCACAAGTTGGTACCTACCATCAGCAGTACTGGTTGGATGGGAAGAAGTTGATTGCGGTGGGTGTGCTGGACCTCGTTCCTGGTGGTCTGTCCTCAGTGTACTTCTTCTACGATACGGCGTACAAGTTTCTTCGCCTGGGCATTTATTCGGCTCTCCGGTTTGTTGCTGCTGCCTCTTAATACGTTGGTGGATGGGAGGTTCTCATCTTATCTCATCGAGTGTTTTAATATTACAGGGAAATAGCTTTCATTCGTGACCTGCATCGCAAATTTGGATCGCGAGTGGCAGCCTATGCGGATCCGATGCAATACACGCTGGGTTCTTACGTGCATTCGTGTGCGAAAATGCAATACAAGACCCACTTTGCACCCTCCTATCTCGTCTGTCCAGAGACGTATACACTGGTGCCGGTGGAGAAGTGTCAACGCATGCTAGACGAAAATGAGTACACTCGATTTGCAGAGGCTGGTTTGAAGAAGGCATCTTGCATAGATCGGCACAACACAATTCTCCTTCTTCCCTACTCTCCTAGCCTAACCTCGCTTCTTCCAAAATCTCAATTTACCGTGGAAAACAACGTCATTGTCACAACAGTCGCCGCAGCTGCGAAAGAACTTAGTGAACATGACTTTCAGAAGGTGGAGGATTGGCTCAACTTGGTTCGTTCTCCTGGCACCATGCGCATCGACTGCTGTCATTAAGAATCGTCTCCTCTTTATCCTCCTCCTCTTGATTCTCCTATACCAAATGAAACATTTACCCTGGTCAAGATCTTTGGTGTCTTACATAGGGATACATTGGAGTAGAAAAAGAGAAGAGGGTTACGTTTAGGTTGCAGTGACTTAAAATGTGTGCCATGCGAGTTATTTTATTGACTACTTAGGAATGTTTAATCTTTGTAGTTACTGAATGGCCATTTGGTGTGTGACCTACTAGGTTCTTTTTTTAGCACCAGCTCATACAACTCCTCTCTTTGCTAGTTCATCAACCAGATGAGTAGGGGATGGATACTGCGGGGTGGGGGCCTTTGTGAAGTGGTGTGGAGGTGTGAAGACGGTGTAAAGACTTGACAGTCGGTGTGATGAGCACTACGCCACATTGAGTCGGGGTCCTTGTCGTGTTCACAGATTAGTCACGTGTGTGCATAGCAAGTTGGATGAATCAGTGGTGGTGCATTTTATGTATGCTTGAACGTGATGGACGATTTCGTCATTGTATACGAAGAAGTCACAAAGCGTGGATACTGAAGGGATTCAAATGGGGTTTTATAGGCTTCAACAGCACACCACCTCTCGTCACGGTTTGACTCGGATCTGTAACTTTGTGGAGCCGTGGGAAGCAGGTTTTTAAGGGGTGAAGTTGGTGTCTGATTGCCTGAGTTCGAGCATTGTGCTCACTGGGCGGACATTGTGTTGAAGAGCCCAATTCTATGGCGCATAGTCGACGCACTTAGTTACAATACAGAATGCATCCTGACTGTGTTATTGAAAAGTCCTCTCGGTAATGCATTAATCGTGTCTCGACTGGACATGGCAGAAGCTGACTTAGTGGCTTTGCGTTGTACAGGCCGAAGCTTGCATATTGATGATGCTTTGTTTAGTGATTGGCAGTTTTTTGTGGAATCATTCAGTGTTCTCTAAGGTGCAAGTGGACGCTCCTGCAATCCTTACCTCGTAACTTAGCGGTGTGTGCACAAATGTGTCAACAAACCTCTATGCTGCATTTTTCCGTTGCTTTGGCTATGGAATGGTGTGGAATGTGTTCCTCGTGTCCTCCGTAGCTGACAATTTGATCCGTTTTTATTGTCTTTCTAGCATTAACTGTGGCTCCAGTTCACTTGGATAGTGCAACAGTCAGAAGGAGACACAGAAGATGAAGAAAATGGATTTCCATTGTTGAGGTGCCGTCGTGATTACCGTTGAGACACTGTAACCGGCTTCTAATTGACAGCAGTGATCCTCTGAAGAGTTGTACAAGCGTGAGAATGTGGAGGACTGGGGCAAACCCTCCTACTATTGCTGCTGACTACTCAAGGCGTGCGAGACTGAAATCTCTCTCAGACTGATTGTCGATTTAGCCAAGACTAAGTCGTTTTATGGAAGGCGACGAAGCACTGATATTGTCCATGCACAGTGACAGCACATTCAACTCCGTGGGCTCGAATCGTCTGTTAAACTGATGTTTGTCCAACATCCCTGGCATAATGGTGAAGTCTAAGACGACGCTGCCAAGCTGTGCAGTTGCGTAGGGCAGACTTTCATCTTGATGGCGGTGGGAATCCTAATACAGACGCATCCACCTAAAAGTCTTCATCACGACTTTCATTTTCCAATCTGCCTTAAGCGCATTCACCATTCTCTTCGATGTCTCTACTGATGTTGGATGGATGGAATCCGCGTTGGCAATCTCGGTGGCTAAATCTATTGCATTGGAGACGAAGTTGAGGTGTCTTCTGAAGGACTACTTTTCAGGACCCCAAACAACAACTTTAACATGACCTAGAACGATTTTAGCGTTTCCTAGGCCTTTATTTCGGTGGTTGTTACTACATCTGTTGGAAGTAGACAGGGATGGGCGTCCAGGTGACGCACCAGTTAAATTGGCATACACAACGGAGCAAGGAGCTGTCTCCAACCCCATTCCACACCAATGCGGTACCAACATAAAAATTGGTGAAGCGTTTACCTTTCTTTCTCAAATTTGAGCGTGTTGTGCAGATTCTTTTCTCGAAGACGTTCGTCTAGATCTCATCAACCTCGTGCATCGAAGCTCTACTAGGCTATGTTGCATTGGGGACGACACAGACTTGTGAGACAGTCTAGACGAAAGTTAAAGCACACTTAACTTCTTCGAGAACGAGTCTGATATGAATTTACGAGGACCGTCAGGAAGGAATGGAAGGAGAAGGAGATGGTGACTTAAAACTGGCCTGACCTTGACACTATTTTAAATCTCCCTACCACAAACCGTTTATTTACTAAGTAATTCCGCACCAAATCAGTAAATATGCATTGACAACTGATGAAAAATACGTGCAACTGACAAGCTGTCAAACATCAAAGAGGATTGAGCGCTTTGAAGTGCACTTTAAAAGGCGCATGTGAGTATACACGTGATTGGTGTCACTGCGGTTAGAAAAATAAATCAAAAGCATTGCCTATCATTTAGCTGGGCTTTGGATCGTCCTTTTGCCTTTGATCCAGCCAACTTTTCGTTCTTCTTTGCTTGACTGCTTCACTGCAGTTCGTCCTTCCTTCTTTCTTGTTCTAAGAAATGCTTGCAATCCCCTTTTACGCATTCGGTGCAGCCCTCTTTCTTGCCTTTCTACAGTCCTATTCTTGCTTCAAGTTCGGTTGACCACCTTATTGTAGCCCTTCTTTCCTTCCTGTGCAATGGAAAATCAAGTTTTGACCCAATAAAGATGAAAATTATGACAGATAATTTTGTGGAAATATCCTGATGACTTTGTCCAATATTGAGAGAATACACGATCATAGCAGACACCGCTCCAATCGCATGGTTGTTTACGCCGTCCTCTCTGCGATCACACTGGCATACTTCATTGTTGACGCCACCTTCTCTGGAAGTCTCCCACCTCTTCTCCACATTTATGGCCACGTCTTCACTCACCCTCACACACTCACTTTTTCTCGGCCCAACACCTTGCGCACTGCATGCCACCTCTTGTGATAGATTCTGTCAATCACGAAGCGGAAGAACCTTTTCATTGGAGAGTGAAATGCTTCCATTCATCTGACAGGTATGCAACCACCTTCAATAAGTTGGACACACTTCAACTGCTACGTGCATGTCATCTTGATTCGGAGGAGCCTCCAAACCACAGAGAGTAGAATGCTTGCGTAGGTGCCTCATGACCAAATGGGACAGGAGGCGTCGCAGTTTGATACCTACAATGTGTGGGTGCTTGTTTAGGCTCATGTATGCCAGTTTTTGGATATCGATAGATCAATGGACAACAAAGGATACGGTGCTGTATCTTTGTTCACCACCGACGTGGTAATAAGTCCAGCTCCCTTCCGATGTGTAGCGCGGCCTTTCCAGACAGTCTAATCAAGTAAGAAAAATCTTAAAAATTTGAAACTGACCCTTTTAAATCTATATCGCACTAGAAGGAGACTGCAGTTTGGACACAGAATGTGGAGAGGAGGGATGTGAGAAATTAGGATCAAGTATTCGATTCTTAAATTTGCGTAGGGGTCTATTATGCATGCCAGCTTTACGAAACTGCAGTTCTTAATGTTTAACTCTAACGATGCTGAGTTTTCTCTGCTACTTTTATATTTGTCCTTTTAAGCGGTTCCTTTAAAGAGTGCTACTTAATAAAGAATAAGTAGTTTGGGGGGAGTTGAGGGTCAAGGTCAAGGTATTACCTCCAGATTTGCTTTCCATAAGCTATTTACCACATTTTTAAGCTTTCATCCAAACTTGTTCCGCACTACTTAATAAGCTGGATGGCTACGAAGTTCTGACTCACGGCATGGTGACGCCCACGTCCTACCTCTCCTTTTGCGTTCTTTTACCAGCTTCAGTGCTGAACACAAGAATAGCCTTATCAAAAATTCAAAATTCACCTAATCCATTCCTTTAACACATGGTTTACGTTTCTTTCAATGATTAATGAGGGTTTTTTGATTACGCTATTCGTGAGCCAATATCTCATGTGTTTAGACGATTTACTGGTTCTTGGCAAACGCAAGCAATTACGCTGTACTGACAACGATAAAATAAACATAACTAGAAAAACAGGATGTAATGTTACCGAGTAGTGAGCTTGAACTCCGTAATTTTGGTGTACCTCATTTTCAATTGGGAGGTCTCAAACCTACCGCATAAAAATTATAGAAAGATAAGAACAATGCATAGGTGCTCCCTTTGAATTTACCGAGCATCACTATCCTAAAATGCTTATTTTTTAACTAAGCAGGTCTGTCCAAAGCACGAATGCATTGGGAAAGAGAGACTGCTGGAGGAACCGTTTATGTTACGTCCACCGAAAGAAAGCGAACATTTTAGACAGTGCTGCAACAATGGCGCAATGAAGGGTGTCTGCAGCCTTAACTTACAGTAAAGAAGACGCTACATTAGAGCTGTAGCATAGATGACTTACTGATTTATGGCAGCCACATTTGAGCACACAGTACTAATGATGTTAAAGTGAGCAAATGGGGAGTTAGGACGTGGGCGTCACCATGCCGTAAGTCAGGACCCGGCAGTCTTCTAACCTTCGAAGGCGGTGTATCGCAGTATTATACGAAGTCTTAAATCTGTGACGAAAACAAAATATGTAGAAACTGAAGTAGAATTGGAGCCGAACTTGAAATCGAACTCGCACCTCAAACTACTTGCCATTTAATTAAGTAGATCTGCCTGAGCAGGCAAATTTATTGACTAACAGAAAATTATTAAGAAGAGGTGATTAGCTGTTCAGCACAGACCAAGAGTACACCTTTTTGTAGTGATATAACCATATTTGGCAGAAATTAGAAGGAAATCAAAAGGTCTAAGTGCTGACCTTGACCCTGCAACTCCACCCTAAGCTACTTATTAAGTGGTTTTGGTTAAAAATTATGTATGTAATGGTTAGCATGGTTCAGTGAGAAAATTTGGACTAGCTGTAAACCATAAACTAGGAAAAAGCATGACGAAATGCGGTGTACATGCGGCACGTGACAGTGAATTCATTAGTGTGCTACTGAAGTGGGGAATCAAATGTGTCAGCTACATTCATTCTTTCCCTCACCTCCCCCTTTCCATGCTTTTTACTGCCTAATTGCAATACTCTCTTCTTTGAAATCTCTTATATTAAACGTAAAAAAAAAAAATATGTAGGGTATCATTTAAAATTTTTAGGCATTTTTAGGAAGAGAACCGCAGCCACGCAAAGCTCTACTGTATTATTGAGGAGGACTGGGCTTATTACCACCTCGGTAATGGTCAGCGATTCAGCATTGCACACTTTTTTGTTCATTAATTCATTGTAATTCGAGAGAAGGTTTTTGCTATACCCCAAGGCTGGCATATATGAGCCTAAACAAACACCCACACATTGTAGGTATCAAACTGCGACGCCTCCTGTCCCATTTGGTCATGAGGCACCTACGCAAACATTCTACTCTCTGTGGTTTGGAGGCTCCACCGAATCGAGATGACATGCACGTAGCAGTTGAAGTGCGTCCAACTTATTGAAGGTGGTTGCATACCTGTCAGATGAATGGAAGCATTTCACTTTCCAATGAAGAAGTTCTTCCACTTCATGATTGACAGAATCTGTCAGAAGAGGTGGCATGCAGTGTGTAAGGTGGTGGGTCAAGAAAAAGTGAGTGTGTGAGGGTGAGTGAAGACGTGGCCATAAATGTGGAGAAGAGGTGGGAGACTCCCAGAGAAGGTGGCGTCAACAATGAAGTATGCCAGTGTGATCGCTGAGAGGACGGTGTAAAAAATCACGCAAAAGGAACGATGTGATAAAATCGCGCAGTTTTTCAATTATTGACAAAATCATCAGGATTTTTATCTACGAATAATTATTCACCATGATTTTCATCCTCATTAGATTGATGCATGAATTTCTTAGGCGAATGTGAAAGAACGCGTAAATGAAGGAAATAGGGACTACAGAAAGTCAATTAACTCAAACGAGGACAAAACGAGGGAATTTTCACCAAAACAGGGAGAAAGAAGTCTAGAACGAGAGGGGAAAAAAGGTCTAAGTTAGTATTGAAGGGAGACTGTCCATTTGATTTAACCTACCGTTACACCATTTGTGTACAACGATGCGTCTATAGTCATGTGCTCATTATTAAGGGCTTTTCGAGGCGCTCAATCCTTTTTGATGTTTGACAGCTGGTCAATTGCCTTACCAATGATCTGTTGCAGATACATTCGGATACTGGGAGCAGAACTACTTAAAATAATAAGTAGCGTCTAATATTAATCTAAAGAAAATGTCAAGGTTTGCAATGAAATGCCTTGTCCCCTTCGCCTTCCTTCCACTTGACTCCGATTTTACTGCTGCCTCATTTTAGCCCTCTGTATGTTGTTACGGGTATATTTCCACAGTATTAAGTCACGACTCGGTGCTCATCTAGATTGACACCACTGACGCGGTGCTTATGTCCTTATTGCACGCTTTACGAAATCCTTGTTACACGCACTGTGGTACAGTTTAATGCTTGATTCGCAGCGCAACGATGCTTTGATGAGGTGTCATCGCTAACTCGTAGGAAGCACAGATGCTTAAAGGTGGTTATGCCCGTGGTTAGACTGATTGCATACACTTAATGGAAGGGTCTGAAAGTGCAGTCGAACACCAATCGGAGCACTTGAAGACCTTTATTTTTATTTGCATTTTTCAGTAGTTTAAATTTGCAGAACTATGGTTGTGACACCCAGAGAGTCAGAACAAGTAGCCATGCATCACGTTCATAGTCCTGATTGAAAAAAATATGTCAATGCTGCACCATTCCACATGGTGGTGGCGACAGCGCCTTGCTCTATAACTTATGCCAGTCAATTTATTCCTTTTGCAACGATCCGTTCCATTCATATCTAGTGGAGGTGGTAGTAATTTAATAATTGAGGTAGGCCAGAAGAACGCCAAATTTGTTATTGGTCATTCAATTTTATAAGCATGACACTGTGCCTAGTACTAATTTGGTAAAGGCATCAACTTTGCCAGCAGTATTACACTTTCTGTCACAAAGATTTCTAAGGGGTCGACAAAGATAAAAACTATGGTCTAAAGGCAACCTGAATACCAGTATCCACGATAAATGCTTTTAGGTGGGTGCGATCCATTTTCTTAGTCTCACTTCCTTACGACTTGAAGGCTCTTCTACGCACCTACATAGCTGAACGTCGTCGCCATAAACTGTACCATTATGTCGTTGGTGTTGGACAATTGACTTGATAAAAAAATCAGTCCAACAGACAATACCATGGACAATACCATTGATTCGTTTCCTTCCATGGACATAACCGTTCACAAACAGGTTACTGTCACACGTCTTGAGCAGTCAACGGCAATTGTGAGAAGGTTTGCCTTAGCCCTCTGCAATGCTATGCTGGATTACCCCGCTGGATGATCCCTTAGCTTTGCCGATCCAATCAAAAATGCCGTGTGACTCGGTTTCCTAGTTACACTTCTCAGGTTGCTAAAAGTTGCACCTGGGGTCGCTAAGAATGATTTTTATCAAATCATTAGCACAAGCAGACAGGAGGAACACAGTTTACCTTGCATAGGTCTCATGACGCTCTACGCTATTCCAAGCCCACAGAAACGGATCAAAGAGGTGGACAGGCTCTTTGACACGCTAAAGGACACGGTGCTGATTAGTGCATTGTAAAGGGTTCGCCTCACATGCCGTTAACTCCGAATTCTAAGCTCTGGTCGAAACTGGGAGCGATGCGCGGTGACCGCTGTTATGCCTCCAAGTTCAAGCAATGGCTGGAAAGGGTTTGTACAGCATTTAGGTCCACAATTAGCAGTGAGGACTTAAAGAATGGATGGAATGGAGCATGACAGTCGACTGCATTTACGATGCTCCAGGGGATCTGATCTTCAAGTTAAGGATCTATTTATGAACATACTTCTTGACACAGATACTCAAATATCGCCTCTCCCTGTGGATCCTACCTTACGGTATCAAAAATTGTATATGTTTATGCAAACGTTTCTAAATTTATGTATTTAAGACCTCAATAATACAGATTGGTTGTGTTTCTCTGCTGATTTGAGATTGAAGAAACAAGGAAGAACGGACGCTAAAACCTGCCTCATGGATTTGAATTAAATTCAGTGTTTTAATGTTTGGTGGTGACTCGCACGATTTCCTGTTCCCTTATTCCAATTCCCAAAAAAATTGACTTTGTGGTCAAGTATCGCCTTTGTTGCATGGAAATTTGATGATTGCCTTAGTTGTTCTTCTAACAGGACTGAGTAGGCTGTGATGGCTGATGAGGAAGGTAGACTATAGGGACCACCACGTGCAACGTCCAGAAGAGGTGAAGATCCAATTGTTTAGCTCTTGGTTTGGATGACGGGTCACTTAAAGGCTTGGCTATTATCACTTCAGAGAGTTTTATGGCCTCTTAGCCATGTTAGTGGCCCCAACCCCTTCTGTACGCTCTTCGAATATCTTGCCTTCTACCGCCTTCAGAATAGTCTCGACGCGCTACATTATTGGCAACAGATAGTAAACTATACAGTAATTTTAGTGTCTTCTACTGCTTAAACAAGCAACGCATTTACTTACTCGCAGGTCTAATTTACGTCTCTATTATGAAAGCTTATAACCAACTGAAGGTAGCACCGCTCAGCTAGAGGGTCTGGCTATTGCTGGTTGGTCCTGTTCCCGAAGTAGTTTTTGCTTCGAGGACTAACGGCGTCCAATTCGGCGTCCTTGGGGCTCCACCTATCAGCGGTGAATACGTAATGCATTTCGATTCCTTTTGATTCTTCCGTTGATACGTAATATTAATGTATCCTGTTGTGTTGAAGGGAAGGCGGTGGCTTGAGTGGGGAGTTGTACATTAAAGACAGGGTAGTTTTTTTGGTGAGACGACATTCATGTTCAGAATGATGGACCTTGTGGTGCCCGTTAGGTGCTAAGAATTTCGTATTAGTAAACTGACACACGGCAATCGTATCGGTTCTGGCGCTGTGTTGATGTTGCGTTGTCTCTCCTTTCAGTCGCGGTAAAGACTTCAGCACAGTGTGTTTTGCTACTTCCATGTGTAGTAAAAGGATGTGTAAAGATACCCCCTAATCGCGGCCTGTGAGCACTATATATTCCAGTAAATAAGAAGCTCTCGTTCTAGGCTTAAATCTTAGTCTCTTGGATGTGCACCTTTAGTGAAACCCTTAAGTAGTTTGATGCAATTGCAACCCATTCTTTCCCTTTATCTATTGTGTTACAGATGTCCTGGTGTCCGAGAAGTCAGCCAAGTGTTGGCTATCGAAGCTAGCCCCTTGATTTTCATGTACAGTCTCGGACACTCCATTCCATCAATGTGATCAAAGGATTCCGCCTTAGAATACCTTCGTGAAGTAGTCCACCATAACAAGAGTTCATTAAATTCCTTTTTTTGCAGACGTTAGCGGCGCCATGATGCCAATGCCGACCCTTTACAAATGATAATCCTGTAAGCACAGGATGGAGCGATGTAATTGTTGTGAGGGTAAAAATTTTAAGTACTATGGCCATTAATACCTTTTGCTGGAGACTTCAAGCACTTTCTTTTCACCCATATGGTTCAACTCTTCGTGTAACCCATGGATTTAGGACTGCTAGGCGCTTAGGAGATGTAGCAACTTCCTAGCATAAAATCTTACTCTCTTGAGATTGGTACTACATTTTGTTTGATCGCCTTGCTCAACGAGGTCATTTCTAAGGGCGTGAAAGTGTGAGTGATGGAACTCTTGTGCACCAGAACCGTATCGAGGTGAGCTGTCTGCATTACGATGCTCATTTTCTTTCTTGTACTGAACTGTGAATTGGTATTGTTGCGGTACCTTGTTTCGGAGCGCAGCCGCATGATCTCATCTCTTTATCCTGATGATTCGTTTTCACTGTAAGCTTTCTCGCTGTCAAGTAATGTCTGGAGTACATTCGGATGACTATCGGATTGGTCTAGCCTCATCGGTACCCGCAATACTTCTTTCCTCAGCCTAAAACTCCACTGTGAGAATAAATTTGCTTACTTTACCAGCAGTAGGAATCAGCTGCGTACTAATGTTGCCGGCCTATTAGTAGGTTTGAGAGCAGCCTCAAAACGTCAGAGCCTACATAAATTGAGAAGATTCTCTCTGTGGAATTCAGGATTCAAGTGCTAAGCCAGTTTTAGACACATCCACTTCGGTCTCCTAGACGATGAGGCAGATCCTGCTCTTGAGAAAAGGCCAAGAAAGCTTAAAGATTTGGTAAGAGCTAGCTAAGCCTACGAGAGTGATCAAAGGCCGGTTAACTTTGCCGAATAACACAGAGCCTTTCAATATGCGGAGGTTGGGTGCTGGTCGTTCGAATCAATTGTCCTATTAGGAACCGTGGGCAAATCTTAAGGCCCCTTCTTTGCAGACCAAAACGGTCCTTTAGTAAAGTAGAGAAGCCGCTTGAAAATTATCTGTTTGAGCCAACTCCATGCCTAAGATGGACGCATTCCCCACACAGGGATACTTGTTGAATGTGAGAAATGGAAGGCTCCCTCGGCCAAAATACGTCTACTTACGAATATTTTTTCCATAATTTATGTAAAATGCCTGCAACCGCGTAAATCAACAACAGACAAGCAAAACCGGTTCAAGCCTTTGTGTCAAATCTTTCTGCATCTCCACTTCCTGTTTGCAGACAACTATGGTGGAAAAGGGCTATTCCAAGTTTATGAATTTATCTATCCTTATTCAACTGAAAACCCAAACTTAGATTTGACACATGTGTCCTTTTGATGGTGCGAATATTGTGCTTTCGCATCCTTGTTAAAATCAGAGAGACATCTCAAGGCTCTAACAAAGCAAGTTAGATTTATCAGTTACACTGGTCTCGGCAAGACTTATTTAACCTTCGGTACAGGCCAATCTCCACTGCTACACCTCTCTTCGCCGTAGAGTGGTGAGACCGATGCCAAAAGGCGAGGGCGATCTGTCTGTCAGACGAAAGCGGTCTGACGACCTGAGTTGACATCACCCTACCTTCATCAGTAGGCGCAACCGCAATTGAGATAGCTTCTAAGAGGCGTTCCTTATGCTTCAGGTGTGGAGGAAACTAAGCCGATCTTCTGCTGTTAAATGCAATAAGAATAAAGAGATCTACATTATTAGGGCATGCAAAGTAAAGAAGGGAAATAAATGATTTCCATTATAAAAGTTGATGGGACCGTTGGAATATTTTGCTATTTTTCTAACACTACTCAAATATTCACATGCTTATTTACCTTATGTTAACATCAATGAGTTGAGACCGCAACTTGTTGACCCTTTTATCCAGACGCGCTCATATAAGAGCTGCAAAAAAGGGAAGAATGAACAGTCAGATATAGAGGGAGCAGCTCAGCGCCAAAACCCCTAGAATGTCTGCTTTTGAATTGTGCAGATAGTGTAAGAATCGCTATGGCTTCTTAATAATCAAAGGTAGATAGATGTGGGGCCCATGCGATTACTTGTAAGTCCTCAACACACATTCACCTTTAAAAAAAAGACTTTTCCATGCTTTATACGCAAGAAGGTTTTTAAGGTAAACCAAAGCAAGGGATATTCTTTGAAATTGTCTATCAAATTTTGCCCTGTTTGACATTTCATCGAAGCCTCCATGCAAACCGTGCATAACTATTGTTGACAAGCTTTGTATTATTCGAGCACATTTCTTTGCAGTAAAGGAAAGTGAAGTCACCGCTAAAGACATTCACTCTCCATTCCTATCCAATGGGTTGCCGAGTGGAGGATGTTACGATAAAGCGAGACAAGAGCCATGAAGGACTTAGAGTGAGAAAGGATTTGCAGTGTAATCACAGGCATAGCAAAAGAAATCGGCAAAATAAATTGAGATGAAGAGTTGGGCCACCCACTTAACAGAGCCGATTTGAGCCATGCTGAAAAAAAATTTGTTTTCAATTTAGGAGTTCGAGTGGCATGCATCCCTATCTCCACACCATCTCCTCTGAAGTCGACTTTTCAGGTGTCGATGCACCAAAAAGACGTTCCAATCAAGGTTCATTACTGCTAAGATTGAGTTTTAGGCGTAAGCGCTACTGTATTTAAATAAGTAGCAAGCACAATTAGTTCTGCTGAGGATGGATTAGGAGATAAGGGAACACAGGCACGGCATTATTCCTGAGGTAATTTCTAATTTTGAGCATGAATATTTAAAATTAGGTCCAGTAAATTTTTTTTGGAGCAGAGCAATGCGCTATCAATTAGCCCACGTACAAGAGAGACAGCCCATCAATTCAATGTATCATTAAAGTACGTGAGTTTCGTTGACTACCTTTAAGTACGCTTTCTATTAAAGGACTTGACCTAGTTGCAAACAAGATAAAACGATCCTCCAATCTCCAACGGGTAAAGAAGTCCACTTTGATATGAGCATTTTATTAAATCGATAATAATGTATGAGTATATTGTTTCCCTCTGTGCTTTTTTAAGTATGCGAAAACCTTTTAACTTGTAAACATTTATTTTCCTCTACTATACGAGGTCCACATTTTCTTTAAAGCCATTAACATAAATTGAGGAACTTCAGCATTTTAAAGATTAATTTCGTGACAAAATCTTTTACTATAATAATTAGCAAGGCTGCTTAACTTTATCATTGTAATATCCACCTGCAAACAGTTAAACGATGACTTCAAAATTTCAGTGTTCCTTATGTGATTAGTGCTACTTTTAGTATTTAAGTAGGAAGTTGTTCCACTCAAAAACGCGGACTTAGCCATAATCTTGGCAAATAAATTTCTACAAATATAGTATTCAAATGAAAATTGTAGCAACAAATAGCGATTTTAAATGGCTTCGGAGACGTTCTTAAGGGATTTTATTACGTGAATTCTTACTGACAGCAAGAAATTAAGGCTAACGACGTGGCTGTGACAGCCTAGTTCATCCCAAAGTGGAATGAAAGGAAAAGAATCAGAGCTGTTTTTCTGCTGCTCACATCGGTTGAAAAATGTTTCACTATGCCACTTGCCGATTGGACCATCCATGCCTCGGAGGGAGGACAAACAATGCAATTTGCCTAGAATTATCGTCATATTATTTGGGTTTCGAGTGAGGACTGGATAAGTTCACTGCTTTTTTATGTCAACTTGCTACCCCTGAATGCATCAAGAGGTGTTTGAGTCTAGAGGGAGCCTTGCGTCAGAAAAAGAAAACGATTGCGGACTAGGTGCAAGGATGGCTTAAATGGTGTTATGCGCTCCTGCAGTCGTCGATCAAGAGCTCGCACCTTCAATCTGTAGAGTTAGTACTACCGGCTGTTGGTAGTCGTCTTGACACATACTCAGTGTTATTTTTAGTGCATTAAAATTGCTTCGCCTAACATCGGACATGCGACCGGCAAGGCATCAAAGGTGAGCAAATGGTAAACACTTGGACTCAAAAGGCTACAAGAGCTTCGGAAAGACAAACAACTCATCGGCAGGGGTGATGAACTCAAAAGCAGTGAATCTGGGTCTAAAATCATTGCACAATGGAGCAGTTTTGGCAGGCCAGTGGGACGAAGCAGGAAGGAAGAGGCTACGATCCGTCTCCTCTACATCTCTTAGCATATACATTTATAATATGATGTCACTTTATTTGTATTGATTCAAACCAGAGACAGACACTAGAAAATGTGTTTATCCCTTAAAAGACCAATCCCAGTCTTGTTCTTCCCCCATCGTACAAAAGTAAACTGAAGTAGCCACAATGTTGTAGGCTTTTACGACTGGTTTGCAACTTTTATCACTTTACTACTTAACATCAGGCGATTGAGAAAGGGCTTTGCCTAGGTTTAATGATTTTCGGTATAGATGGCACGTCTAGAAGTGTCGAATGGTTTA
Organism: Taenia hydatigena; assembly: GCA_036345935.2. Classification (NCBI taxonomy): domain Eukaryota; kingdom Metazoa; phylum Platyhelminthes; class Cestoda; order Cyclophyllidea; family Taeniidae; genus Taenia; species Taenia hydatigena. The sequence goes on from JADWOT020000005.1 coordinate 2,919,003, forward strand.
CCTGCAAGTCAACAGAAGTGCAGGTTTAATAAGTTGCTACTACCAAGTAAACAGAAACTTCCAACAAATTTCGGTTGATTTTGCCGAAATAAAATACAGGAGCGAAACTTTAAGCGAATTGCAAAATGCAGAGCACATTTTATGGCCACTTCTACGATATTTCTCCTGCAAACCCTTAGAAGGGACACAATGATTGGTTGAAACCGTGTTTATTGGAAATCGTTAATAGGGTGAGTACAGATCAGGAGTGTGCACATCCTGAATTCTCCTTTACCTCAGAAAAAAAATTTGACTACTGCTCTGGTGTGCGATTTGTGTTTGAGAAGCTCTTCTTAGTAAGGAGGTACTCTTTTACAACTGCCTTAATCTTTTAGGCACCGTTTCCGTTGATTTCCTTCCAGGATGCCTTTGTTATTATCCTTTGTGTTGGTAATTGGTTAGGTACGGATTGCGTGTTGCGTCATTCGGAATGCATCCTCGGTTTTACGGATGATGGAACTTGATTCGTGATCCTGGTGAGGTGGTTAGCTTGTGTAATCATACTACGTCGCCTTCTCTGTAGACGTCAGTCTGGCTGTATTTGTCTTGATATTTCTTTTGATTAATGCATATGAAAGTAGTAAGAGTTTGGGAGCGATGTTGGAAGCTGGTCTTATGCCTTTGCTTAGTCGTCAGCCGGTACTTTCGCGATTAGTAAGAAGGTATTTAAGAAAAATGCTCTCATTTAACGGCCAGTGAGCGATTTGAGAGGTGAAACACCAGTTGATGGATGCAATTTCAACGTCTTAGGCACAAACTTCATTATTCCTATTAAGAATTTTTATTAATGGTATTCAACAACTTGGTAGGAGTGTGAGTTTTCTCTTCCAAGCGTATTGGTCAGTAAAGAAGCAGCTTTTAAAAGCGGCTCCTTCTTCACCCAGCACCGTCTCGAGTACCTCATGTTGGTAAACTCGCCTATAAAAGAGCACCAAAGCAACACTTATGGCATTCTGGGCCTTCATGGGTTCTGCCTCGGCTACTTCCACGAAGTAACTGCTTTCTCTTTGCTAAAGGAACCCAATGGCCAAAGGTTGGAGTGGTTCGACTGTTGTGAGCTGGAGCCTGCCTCTCTGTCCCATCTTTTGTTGGACGTAGTGCTCATGTAGATCACGATGTGTATCTCGATCTGAGTGGCAAAGCAGAGCATCCGTTCCAGTTTATTAAAAGCTTTATTCATGCTCCTTCTCTCAAATGAAGCTCTGATACGTGTGCAACAAGTTTGCGATCTTTGAACAGCCTTTAGGATGAGTTAGCAGTAACCTGACGAGACAATGCCTCAAGAAGTTGACATATCTCTACAAAAATGGACGCGTCTTGCAGACTCTTCAGCACTAATCACAGCCTACGGTCATGCTCTCGAATACCTCTAGACATGACAAGAATACCAAAGCAATGGATTATATGGCAGTGGAAGGGGTCTCGATGCAGAAAAACACTTTAACCGTTCATGGGAAGAGGAGACAATTCGTCCTAGGCTTTTAGAACCTGGCGCCAATTTCGCTATAGCCTTTGAGTTTCCCAGGCACTTTGAACTCGCTCGGGACTCGCTATTGACATTAAGAAGGCCGTCCTGATAGTTTTACTTGCAGGATGAACGTCAAGACACCCAAAAAGCTGCTCTATATCGTCAGCCGATGCAAACACAAACAGATCACATCTTTTTCTGTCAAATACTCTATCATGCGTGTTGGCTTTGCGGTGCTCCACCTCTTAACCAAGGGAGTGGATAAGCGGAGAGGCTCGTTGACATGCTGTCTAAACGTCATAAGTAGAGAAAAGGGAACAACACATACTTGCGAAGGGTTTAAATCACATTGCAGTCAAATTTGATTTATAACGAAGTTCCCAATCCCTTACAAAAGCACCAACGAAGGCGTACTTTACACGCAAATAGTTCCAAGATCAAACAGCAGATCGACGAGGGTGTGCCATAAGCCATTATAAAGTCATTCCGAATACAATTACAACATTCAGTTCCCCACAGTTGGGAGGTCATGCGATGGAATCCCCACAAACGCAGCCGGAAAAGGAGTCCAACTGTGTGAATTAATCCGTGAAAGCATCTGACCTGTAGTCCTCATCTGTTGCTAATATGAGTGGCAATATTGACACGATATGGGCGACTCAAATAAAGAAGAAATCCACACATTACGATCCGCGCCTAGGGCTGTATCAGAAAAGGACATCAAGAAGAGCACATCATTTCACATTTTTTTCACACTCATCCCAATCAAATCAGGTCAACGCGACGTCACTCAACCCAACTGAGAGCATTAAACATGTTGAGCGTGATGTACATTTAGTGTATAGAGCAAAGAAGAGAAAGCTAGCAGCTCCAAAAGAACAAAAATAAGGCGATTCTTAACGTGAACAGTCGATGCGCATAGTGCCAATGGAACGAATGAGCCTAAGCCAACTCTTCACATTATCGAGGTCAAAACAATTGAGTTCGTTTTCACCATCAGAAGCGTTTGTGAGGAGTAACCTGCCTTCGATGGTATATTCACAGCCAAAAAGACGATCAACTAAGGCTGCAGAGTAAGGAAGGAGAAGAACCGCTTTGTGTCGTTTAACAAGTGGCGCTTTCTTTACGCCTGCATCTGCAAAGCGAAAACGCTTCTTTTCGTCTAGCATGCGTTGACACTTCTCCACCGGCACCAGTGTATACGTCTCTGGACAGACGAGATAGGAGGGTGCAAAGTGGGTCTTGTATTGCATTTTCGCACACGAATGCACGTAAGAACCCAGCGTGTATTGCATCGGATCCGCATAGGCTGACACTCGCGATCCAAATCTGCGATGCAGGTCACGAATGAAAGCTATTTCCCTGCAATATTAAAACACTCGATGAGATAAGACGAGAACCTCCCATCCACCAACGTGTTAAGAGGCAGCAGCAACAAACCGGAGAGCCGAATAAATGCCCAGGCGGAGAAACTTGTACGCCGTATCGTAGAAGAAGTACACTGAGGACAGACCACCAGGAACGAGGTCCAGCACACCCACCGCAATCAACTTCTTCCCATCCAACCAGTACTGCTGATGGTAGGTACCAACTTGTGGAGCACCGCATGCCTTCGCGTCTGCATCATTCCCTCCCTGACAAATTCAATCACACATCCTCAACGTTGACACGTTCCACCATGCAGTGAACACATTTCATGCTACTGATCTTACCATTATTGATGTGTCAACTAGATACCCAATGAAGCCGTCTCGTGTCAGACCCTCCGGAGCCTCCTTATGAACAGCCACTTGATAGGCTGAGTAGAGCTTGAATTCTTCATCCAAGGTTGCCTCCAACTCGGCTGACCTGGGCGAGCACTTATACAGCCGAATCTGTTGCGTGCACAAACAACTTCACTTTAGGGTTGGTAAAGAAAAGGGAACGCGAAACAAGTATGTATGATAAGGACGCACGTCTAAGAAATGTGCAGCCTCGCCCTCTCGCGGTTCGGATCGTAGGTAGTCCTCTAGGTCTTTGGGCTTGTTCTCATCTAAGCGGTTTTGTCGCCGGGTTTGATATTCCTAGGCGGAGCCAAAGCAAATATTCTAGTAAATTCTTAAGGAAAGCAGAGAAGTGTAAAAGTGAGCAGGAAATACCTCCAATATTGTCTCATATGGGATGCCTGTGTCCTCTGCATGTTTTTTCATGCGATCTTGCTTTTTTTGCCATCGTGAGCGCCATACTGGGCCCAGTTTGTGCGCTTTGGCCGGAATTTTTTCAGCGCTCATTCCTGAATCCTTAGAGGTCTGTGGCTAAATACCACGTGTGTTATTCACAAGTTAAATTACATCTCCTGCGCGTTTCCCATAGCAACCAGTTGTAAGAGGTGTGCAATATTCATATGTGACCATTTTTTTAATGCTCATTTTGGCCTTTTTACCAAGTCGCTTTCCTGCATCTTTGCCGCTATGTGACTCTGCAAGTTCTGGGTTAGTTTTAGAGGGAGGTGAATCGACTGGGCGATCTTCACAGCATGTAGTTATAGTAGAACTCTTTGTTGCATCCTTGAACTTGCCCCTACCATGCAAAAAGTTGTTGAAAATTCGCAAGACCTTCTTTTGTGACTTGGAAATCCGAAATTGCTCAGCATCACACCAAAGTGGGTATGTAGGGCAGCATGTTTTGTAGTTAATTATCTTTCGTATGATTGTTCCACGGCTAAAGTTGCAATGCACGCAACAAATGTTAGTAATACCGACGCCAGTTACTGTCCAATAAAATTTTATAATCTTTAGCAGTGAATTCTCCTTTAATGGTAACTAAGAATGTGACAGTGCAAGGAACTTACACCAACACGCTTTTGAACTCCCACAAAACAGGCAATTTTGTTCTTCAAATCTACCGTCCAGACGAACATTTGAATACATTGTTACGAGGGAAGAACCGACCACCCCTTCTTTTGAATTTTGTTATTCTACAAATATCATTACTCGTGATGCAAATAAACAATTGCAGCTAGGTTGAAAAGGATTCATGCGATACATTCGATTGCATGGTAGTGTCTATTTGCTTTTTGCTGTTTTACTAAAAATATTTTTTTGTTTTTTGAATGGGATAACATCTTGTTCTAAGTGCATAAATTTTAGTTAATGAAATGCGCATTTTGGGCAGAAATGCATATTTTCTACTATCATTCGCAATACATGCTCTAAATATTCATTTTACGCTGCACTCTTGTAGTCTCTTAAGGCTTTTTAGAAAAGAGAAGAAGGCAGCATAGTGGGGTAGGAAATATATTTTCAACAAATGGAGGAAAATTAGCTTCTGGCATGGCTCGGAGACCAGCCTACGCAGCTAGGGCAATATGACCACCTCTATGACCTTGACCGAAACCGGCAGTCTAGACAAACATAGTATTACATTTCCCCTCTCTTATTTCTAGCATCGTCCTCTACGCTCCCATTGGTACACCTCTGGCGTCAGCCATCACAACGTAATCAGTGCTGCAAGAAGCACCCGCGAGCTAACCATGCTAGTCGCCGACATTCCACGCTCTTGGCAGTCCAACTGGACTTAAAGTTTTGCTTGGGTTGGAAAATAAGTTTGGCGTAAGAGTATCTGCCGACCATTAGTATGCCCGTAAGGGGGCATTAACACACCGATCTCCTTTAGCAAGTTTATTATGGGTAATCTCCGAAACAAAACATTTCCGGATGTCCCATGGCTAGTGTCGCTTTAGTTGTTGATAGCTTTCCTGTGGAACACGGAGAGGGTTAGATGCCGATGTTGGTCATCGTCCTTATCCTTTCTTTTATGGGATGTCAGAGATACTCCCATATGTAGCGCATACACTTCTTTCGCACCGCTGCAATAGGCCACAGGTGGTAGAGATCGGGATAGAGACCCCATGGAGTCGGGTTAGCTTTCCACTGCCAACATTTGCGCGTCTCGAGGCTCCCTTTAAGGTAAAAGAAGGCAGGAAACTAGGGCAGAAAATATATTTTCTACTTACAGAGGAAAATTAGCTTCTGGCATGGCCTTGTGGCTAGCCTGCGCAGCTAGGAAAATTGGCCGCCTCTGTGAACCTGACCAGAACTGGCAGTCCAAGCAAGCAGTGTACTACATTCATTGGACTAAAAATTGTCTAAGGTGGTGTATTCTGCTACATCTGTGAAAACTGTTAGACTCATTGTTATTCTGTTTTTTGCCGTCTTTTAGTTCTTTTGAAACATTTAGAATTCCATTTGTGTTCATTTACCCACTCTGATGCAACACAGTCGCCTTATTGACAACATCTCCATTGAAGTTCTTTTGAAGTAGAATACAAGGACATCATTCCGCTCCAGACCCGTAACATCCTCCATATCTTGCGCGTTTCTTTGGTGTTTCGGCTCCTACAACTCGCTGTTTACTTCTCTTACAATAAACAATGCTAGCAAGTCTCAATGCGCTGCTCGATGGATTTAAGTAAACACATTTAGGTGCACGGCACTGTCGTTGATAAAGGACCATAAACAGAAAGTTAGGAGGGGGCGACATCAACTAAATTGCCGCAACATCGCAGGTTCCTAGCCCTTGTATATAGTGTACTATAGGTAGGTACGGACGTAAACTTTCATTAAGGCAGGCAGTCAGTCGTACTACTGTTGCACTACAATCGAATCAGAGCTTTTGCGAGTAAAACTAGTTCTTTACGAGTTACATACCCGCATTTCTTCCAGATGAGAAAAAAGAATTAGGCTAGAGGCCTTAAAAAAAGGTGTCGATGTTCTTTAGAAGCAGCTTCAAGCAGTTTAACTCAGAGCATTCGCCTTCCTTTAATCTGTGTCCATAGATCTTCAAACGAAGTGTATAGGCACTGGCGTTAGAGGTCACGTGCTGTTTAAGGAGACAGGGAAGGGGAAAAATTGTATATTTAAAACAAAAGGTCGATTCACGGCAGTTTTGATGATAAAGACTAGACTGTGTAACTAACAGAAGACAGTGCTGTAATAGTTTGCTTGCTTGAATTCCGGCTTCGTTATGGTCATTTGAGGTTCCACATTGCATTGGCAGATTGGACTGGCCTCCAGACCATGCCACCAGCACCAATCCCTCCCTCTAGCTCTAGTACTATGCCTCCTTTTGCCTTTAAGGAAGTTTTGGGACACAACAAGTGCAATAGGTGATTAAATGATATGCGTATGAGCCCGACTTCCTGTGTCTGCTTTGTACAAGAGTGCGCTGGGATTTAATGTCCCTAGGGACAGGCACGACAGCAGATCATCCATTTATAGCACTTAGTGACCACAAACTGAGACACAAATTGATAAATTAGAAAGCATTAATCTATACGGATCCAGAATGCTTTGTCAAGCTGGGGTAAGCGAAGAGGATACAAATTAATCTCGAGGGCTACTACCACCACCTGTCATATGCCAGGCATTGAACAACAGAGTAGTAGGAGGCGTGACACTACAACGGAAGCGAATAATTTAAACTCAAATTCACGGTTTGGCCTACAGTTTATCTCGGTTATATTAAGGTGGACACTCTCCGCCTATTCAAAAAATTTAATATTTGGCGCATACACTGCGCTCTCTATTTTATTAAAAAGATCTATCCCCGCATGATGAAAACCAGACGTTAAAATGCAATGTCGCAAAATATTACAGCAATTCAATTTGAGTAAAATTAGGAGTTCACGCAATTCGCCGTGCTCAAATTTTGAGCAAATGTGCATTTATTGCACTAAAGCTCTGGCATTCTCAGTTAAAATATTTTACCTTTGGAAAATGAATACGTATTTGACATTCGATTATGATGTAGGGGCCGATTCCATGCTCCGCTATACTAACTTCATCATGTTTTTTAGTCTGTAAGCCATGCCAGGGGTCCCAAGTTCTACTGTGGGTCTGAAATTTATTTTCGGCTCACGTATTGGGTCTTCTTGCCTTGTCATTGACAGTCTCGGTGATCTCTATTCACATTTCTATGGGATTAGACCGGGCATACAAGAAACTTTTATTTTATCTGCTATTATAAGGCAAATTTTGTGCAGAAAAGGCAGTCTGACACTGCTTTTTCTTTCTTTAAATTGTTTTTATAAACACAACATCTAGAAACTTAATATCTTAGAAATGGTGCATCACACTCAAAATTACCTTTACATTTAGGTTTGGTAATCGTTATTTATAGTAGCAAAAGAAGAATCATGATGAATTTATAATGATCTAACAAAACTTGAATTGTTTTAAGCTACCTAATGACCTACAACAGTTTGATGTTAATTTTAGCATTCCCATTGCATTGAATGTTGGATTATAAAAGAATGGGATTTATCGACTGAGGAATTTATATTTTAATCAGCTAAGTAGGTATTGAGAAAGTTAATAAAACAGTTCTTACAATCCCTGCCCAAATTAGTTATTCACAGGTAAATTAATCACTGAAACAATGAGGATAACATGATAAATTGCTCGAATTTTTATGCCTTTGTTAGAATGTGAATGATTTAACGTGCGAGCATCAAGGGTAGCAGATGCCTCCTGCTGTAAATAAACACGTTCTCAGTGTATATTTTCTAAGGACTTCCGGGTGATTCCTGTGTTTATGTAGCGATGACAAATGGAGCGTCATTGCATTTAATCGTCCTTTTTATGTAAAAAAGACAGGAACTCCGGGTGAAATCAAATTGAAAAGAAGCAGCGTTTCGAAAAAATAGATATGGAGGAAATGCTTTCGCCGTGTGCTGCGTTTGCGTGTAATGTTACGCTGATGGCACAGCAAAGCATTGGTGGAGTCCAACGTCCTGTATATGCAGTGTTCGTGGAATGGATCTTGTGCACTTTGGCGCCAATTATAATCTAGAGCCTTAAAACTCGAAACGTTCTCCCACCTTTCAAAATAAGGATGCAGATGTGCTAGACAGGGTCCATTTTGTAGTTTTAGGATGGTCACACTGGTTGCGTTTTGGATGTCTGATCGCTAACCACTTGGCGATAGAATTGCTGTGCAAAAGTACCTCTGTGCTAGTAGTTGACGCATAAGCTTAGGTCGCTTTCAAGAGGCAAAAACAGTGTCTCGGGCAAGAAATTTAGCTATTTGTCTTGACAAATCAATACAGTTTGCCCGTTAGCACCCATAATCCCCTTAGTACTTTATGATCCCTGATACCACGTTGACTCCTGCACGCTGTGACAACACTGAATGTAGGCGTTCACAAGCATTACTTTTTGCTTTAGGAAACGGACAAGTCTAGGCAACACACTTGAAGACGTAGAGATTCGGTTCCTCCATGGACTTGATGTAGACTTTCAAATCAGGCACCTTCATGCCTATTTTGAAGGCATCGATGGGTGGGAAGACGAGTAGTGGTGCGATGCTTGAACATTTCGATGAAAAGTCAACCACTGTGCTGTTGCTGTTAGGGGGCGTCATTAAAACAATGATGCTGTCAAAACCGGTAGCGCTGCGTTTGAATGCAAGCCCCTCCAAATTCTAAAATAGTAAACTTAAAGATACTATTCTAGAGCATAAAAGACTGTTTAAGCTAAAAGTATTAACATTAGTAAGCATTCTTGTCCCGAAATTGATTGAAGAACCCCAAAGAAGGGATGGATACTCCTTGCGAATTTGTACTAGAGAAGCAGTTAGGCCGAAAATACTTGGACCACGACCAAACGCTAAAGCACTCTACAAAACGCATCGCACGTAGGGATCTTGTGTACTTCAAAACCTACCTCGACTGTATCGTTTATTTTAGCTTCTCCGAAGTATCTGTATACATAATCTCCTTTTTTTGACATGGAAATGCCAACACTGGTAGAATCCCATGGCATGGGAATGCTAAAGTATTCATAAAGGTAATTTGAATCGGGAAAGTCAGGAGGTGTTGTCATATGACAACCAACCTCAGTTCCAGCGTAAATAACCGGTGTACCTACCAATGAAAAAGTCATACAAGTTCTTAACACTGCCATGATAAAACACACGCTTTCATTATAAGGGAAGGATGACTCAGAACTCACCCGGAAGCAAAAACGGTAAAGCGATAGTCCACAGGTTAAAGTAGGGCCTGTCACTGGGAGAAGCATGGACCAGAGCTAACTGACTTCGAAACAAGTCTTCGTCCAAATACATGTTATATCCATGAAAATATTGTTTTAACGATGGCAAGCTAAATAATAAATGTTCTATCAACATTAAGACCTACCTTCCACGGTTGAAGGCAAGTTCTCGGCTAATTACAAGATGTGCACCAGGTGCATCCTTTGTGCCAAGTAACAACTCCTCCTTCCCACCATAGCCAGTGTTACCGGGATCGGCAATTAGGACTCTACAGGTACAATGCAGGATAATAACTATATTACCTTGGGCGTGAGGTTTTAGTTGAAACCTCATCCACAACCTTTCGCAGCTCCTGAATCACCGAGATTGTTCCCTTTGTGTAAAGTTTGCAAGTAGGGAACCTAGGAGACCACGAATTTGTGGTACAATTGTTCTCTTCTTCAACAAAAAAGGCAGCATCTTCCAAAAGAATGCCATCCACACCCTTTGACAACCAGAAATGCATAGCCTTTTTAATCTTCTCAATCACTTTAGGATACAGAAGGTTTAAATCAACCAGTGACGTGTCATTTCCATAGGTGGAGTAGAACCCCTTTCCACCAACATTTACACTGCACATAGAGGAAAACCGACAAAACTATTAGCAAAGTAGATAAAGTGTTATAAGTTGTCATTCATACCGTGTTATTAGCCGTGGTAGGGGTCAAGAACTCGGGATTAGCAAACTCATGATTCAAAGGTATTGCATTGAAGTTGAGCGAAATTACAATCTGCATGCCTCTATTTTTGAATGCACGCAACAAGGCACTAAAATTGTCCATGGTACCCAAAACAGGATAAATGTGCTCGAAAGACACATTATCCAACCGATGATAGTTGGCGAGGTAATTTGGAAACAATGAAGATAAGATGACAAAACCAGTATTGGTAATATTTTGGATGTAACCAATAGAGTTTATAAGGCCTAAAACATGTTTCTTGTTTTAACATCTATCACTACCTACCTTGCAGATCACCGCTCCCGTCTCTATCTGAATCCTTGAATGTTAATGGGTTTACCCAGTAGCCAACTTTGGACTGCCAAAAATTCTGCTTTGGGCGAGGTGGACACTTCGGCGTAAATACAATGCAGAGAATAGAAGCAATCAGGAAAGAGACCCAAATTAGCCAAAACAAAACGATGATCGCAATTCGCACCCGCCGCCAAATCGGCTCTTCGCGATCTATCCTTAACAAATCTTCCTTTGTGAGAAGATTGTCCTTATTTTTAGCTTTGACCGCGATGATTTCATCACCTTTCATAAGATCTAATTCTTCCAAATTTGGATATTCACCACTTTTATTGGCTCGACCACTCATAACGCAAAACAATTCAGTCAGGATGCGTTTGAAAGTGGGTCAGCCTCGGTTATAAGAGCCGCAGACCATTAAAACAAACATAGGTAATATTAGATCAAGACTTTTTGAATTTAAAAATAAGGCTACAAAAACATAGCGGAATAAATTAAAACCTGCGTGAAAAGAGGGCTTTGAAGCGTCCAACATATTGTCTACGCATGAAAACCATAATTACAAACTCTACGTAAAAAGGCAACATATAATATCTACTTTTACAACCGTTTGCACAAGAAAATTTTGTTTTATTAGATTATTTTACACATGCTTTAACCGTTTTGTCCTCTTTGGCCCCTGTTTCTTCATCGTACACTTCATACCTTCATATACGCTATTTTCATTTATTTTTATGTTTCTTTTTCCAAACCATTGGTGTAAGAGGCTTTTCAGAAGTGCTCATCTTGTTTAATGTAGGCGTTTAGCTTTAATAAGATGGTCACTGCAGTATCTCGAGGCTCCTTCGATTGCGAAAAAGCAGAATACTAGGGTAGAATATGTATACTCAGCCTACGCAGCTAGAGCACTATAGCCACCTTTGTGTCTTTGATCGTAACTGGTAGTCCAAACAAACAAAGTATTATAGTCGTTTTTTGCGACACTGCAATCTTTGCCCCTTATTCATCGGTTAAATTCAAGACCGCCGGCATGTGAGTGCTTTGATTTTTCTTTCATCTGGAAGAGTGCTCAAGTATGCATTGAAAAAGCAGTCTTGGTTTGATTCATGGACCACCTACATTGCTTTACATGGAGCATACTTTACCATACTTCCCATCTCCGTTGCTGTTTTGGAAGAGTGGTATACGTGGATTCGTGTTTTACATATTTACCTCAAATGGAACTGATCTCAAGAGCTACATTAAGCCCTCTTTTTAGCAGAAATTTGAATGGACATGCTGCTGCTTCTTAGCTGCATTTGGTTAGAACATACCCGTAGGTAGCCTCTAGTGTCCGCTTGGAAACCTTTAAAGCTAAAAATATAGGCCGATAATTGATTGCTGAATGTTAACAAGGTTCTGTACAAAGATTGTTTACTTCTTCGCAGTGTGACCTAGGACGGAGCCTGAGCTTTGAATAAACTATGACAAGATGCGTTAACAAGCCCATCTGGCAGACATGCTTAAGTGTCCACCATTCCTTCATTATTTTTTCCGCATCCTGTGATAAAAAACAGTCACTGTTGACGTAATAGCATTAACGACTATTCTGTTGCCTTCGTTTTGTCACACTTTTTGTGTCGCGGTGCCAAATTCATCCCATTTTTGGTCTCACAGTCCTTCCGTACGCTGGCTGTGGAGACAGGTCTAGTTTCAGTAGGCCAAAAATCGTTAAACAAGGGCTTCTTACTCATTAAATAGTCAATAAATGCACAATGGTTCTGATCTTTGCCCATATTTGGACCAATTTTCGTGCATTGTTGTAACATTTGAAGTTCCCCTGATGCACATGCTACTACGGATGAAATAAGTAGCATCGTCATTTCGATAAGCAGTTGACCTCTTCTCTATCGCTTGAATGCAAAATGGTAACAGTTACAACATTGCAGGCATATTAATGGCTCCGTTCACCATTTCGGGGTTGATGGTCTCTACATATGTTCAGTAGACACCCTTTGGACACGATAAATGACATTGTGCTATGGTAGTTGCAAACACCGTGCATTTTTCAAATAATCCAGAGCAAAAAAGGAGAGAGATTAAATTTTCTCTCCCATACACACAAAATGTCCTCAGGAAGTTTATGTTCAGCCCCTACTTCCAGCACTGCATTCACACGCACCTCTTTTCATCCAACTTCCTGTAAACACAAGTGGCCTCAACACCCGTCGCTAAGTATAAATAAGTCGGCATAATTTTCGTGCCACCTCTTGGCCTACATCATGCGTACAACTGGTGCAGCGGTCGCATTCATCTGGTTAAGCCTATTGACTCTGTTCGCCCCTTCCATCTGTCAGGATGCGTGTCCACGCAATTGCGTCTGCTTCAGCCAGTCCATCGTGTGTCGTCGATCCACCGAGACCACAATCCCAAAGATATCAGCCTTCTTGGATGGTGCACAGGGTGGTGCTTTGCAGTACTTTGCAATGACTAACACCAAACTTTCACGTGTACCAAATGAGGCGTTTGTTCGGCTACTTGACATCATGAATATTGACCTGTCAGATAATGAAATTGATGTTATTGAAGAAGGCGCCTTCCAAGACCTTCCATTGCTGGCGCACTTACTTCTAAGGCAGAATCGACTGACTCAGCTGCCTGATAACATTTTTGACACCTTGCCTGGTTTGGAGGAGCTTGATCTCTCCTTTAACCAGTTGACCACCATTCCTTTGTCCCTACAGCGGTTAGTCGGATTGAAGAGCCTTAGTTTACGGGGCAATCCTCTTCACTGTGGTTGTGGAATAGTCGATTTTGCCCAACTACTTCCATATTGGGAGAGTTCATTGGATCGAGCAACATGCAAAACTCCAACCGAAGTGACAGGAAAGTCGATCAAGGAATTGGGGCGTCAGTATCACCAAGCGTTTGAAGGAACCCACCATCTAGGATACTGGCTAGATGAGTACGCCTTCCCTGAAGAGATTAACTTAAAACAGCTAATTCGAACAAGCACACCTTGGCCTCTGCCACACTGCCCGATTAAAGATCTTGGTGGAGAGGTTGTGGATGATACAGACACGTCAATGGAATCGTACGAAGCTCCACAAATTGTAGAAGCTCCAGTTCCTGTCATGGTTGCTGAAGGCGAAAGAGTCTTCTTCGTGTGTCAAGCTACCGGTGTACCCAAGCCCAAGATCAGTTGGATGTTACCCACTAACAACTCTCAATACGTTCGTCTGTGGGACAAACGAAGGGTAAGAATTTCTCCTCCCATTTTATTTTTCTCAGTAATCATTTGCATTCCTACTTTCTTCCCAAACTGAGATTACGCGCGTTCATCGAGCTAATGGCCAGTGAACTGGTCGGTTCCACTGAGCACGTCTAGAACAATTCCTTAGACCGTCGTAGAACATCTGTGGGTAAATTTAACATTGCCAGCCATACCTCCATGTCTAATCGCCACAATTGTCGCTAAGACACTTCAACCATCACACATTGCCACACGTATATCATTTAGACAGGCGGCGCCTAGTCCGAACTATGTTGACAGATAACTTGTACATCAGAGCCTAATAGAAACCGTAATTTATAAGTGAAACATTAAAAGTTCCTGCCATAACATAATTTGTTAACAGATGGCGAACAAGGCTCAAACTTTAAAATTGGCGTGATTCATTTGGCCTCTTAGAAAAGCACAGCTAATGGCTACTCAATTCTTTTATTACTTTGAATAGATTTTGGAGTTACGAGAGGTCCACGCCTTCCACGAAGGCACGTACACCTGTATAGCAGAGAATATGGCTGGACAAGTTAGGCATTCGGTGATGCTTCAAATTGTGGACATTGTGAAGCCACAAATTACCGACGCGCCTTCCACGCAGGCGACGGTTGGTGTGCTTGGTGGTGATATCGAGCTTACTTGCACAGCACGTGGACGTCCAAGGCCTACAGTCGATTGGCTCTATACGCACACCTCGTCTGCTAAACGTCTATCCACTCAGGGTCGGTATGTCGTGCGTAGCTCTGCTAAACTTTCGGCTCGAACAATTCAAGATTTGGTTTATCGCGATCCCTCGGCACAAACTGATGAAAGTCTCCGCTTGGAGGGTGAGGAGGAGTCTGTCACTTTGACCATCCGCAATGTCACAGAGGTTGACACTGAAGGTCGCTATACCTGCTACGCCGCTAATCGTGCTGGCTCCACGCGTGTCACCTCCCTGGTCACCTTAAAAAAGAGGCCAATCATGGACGAGGGCTATGAAGATGGAGATAAAGATGGGTCAGACGACAAGCGAGGTGAAAATGATGGGGTAGAAATCTCCCTCAAGGAATCAGATGAAGATTTAGTGAAGTTGGTGATTGAAAAGGCCAGACGAAGAATTGATGCAGCAATTCAAAAGACTGCCGACAATCTTCGTGATCCTAAAAATCGCAGGACTGCTTCCGATATTGCCTCACTCTTTCGACAGCCTAGCAAGGCTGCTGTAGAATTGGCCAGAGCTGCTGAAGTCTATGAAGCTGCAATTGATGAAGTGACCCAGATCCTACAAAGACAAAGGAATCGGTCTTTTGGAAAGGACACCGAAGGCCCTTATCGCAGTGATGTAGACTTCGATGAACAGAAGAGACAAGCAATGGGAGTGCAACTGACAGCTGAGCAGCTTGCAATCATTGCCCAACTCTCAGGATGTGCACAATCACAACGTGTGGAACCTTGCGATCGTCAACTCTGCTTCCATATGCGATACAGATCCATTGACGGTAGTTGTAACAACCTCAAGTACCCTAAATGGGGTGCAGCTCTTTCACCGTTTTATCGTCTATTACCTCCGGTCTACGAGAATGGCGTCAACCAACCTGTTGGATGGAATCCTGAAAGACTTTACTTTGGCTATCCCAAACCCTCGGCTCGACTTGCCTCTTACCGTCTACTGGCTGATGCGACTAAGCTGCAGGTCCACACACGGAAGTGAGTTATTTGTATACGTTAACAATGTCCTCCACTCAGGGCAGAATAAGAGTAAATAAACAGGTAGATAGATAAATGATCAGAGGCAAGGTGGACAAATAGATGAACGGATGGTTGGAAAGAGAATAGATGATGAGTAGATACGAGATGGAGGAATGATTGAATAAGACTAGATGAATATATGGACGGTAAGAGAGGATATGTGGACAGTTCCAGTCAAATAAAGTGTGTTTTTTTTTGTGTTAGATTGGAAACCTTCAACGAACACATAAAGATGTCATTGAGGTTTAACAATCGCAGTCATGACACATCGAGTCCGTTTGACTTCCCTCTGTACGAGAAGGAGATGTTGTTCGATGAGGACGACAGATCCTCGGGTATGCTGATGCAATGGGGTCAATTTCTGGACCACGATCTGGACTTCACCCCAGTGGACGCATCGACTAGTCGCTTTAGCGATGGCCTCGGATGCAATGAGACGTGTATCAACGATCCGCCTTGCTTCCCCATTCTCACACCGCCGGGAGATCCGCGTATCCGCCAGCGATGTATTGGGTTTGCGCGCAGTTCTGCCACCTGCGGCTCCGGTTCCACCTCAATCTTGCTAGGACGACCACAGCATAGGGAACAACTGAATCAGATCAGCGCCTATCTCGACGCTTCCAATGTCTACGGAAGTGAGGATTTTGAGAACTCCCAACTGCGTGATACCCTCTATGACGAAGGTCACCTGCGAGGGGGCATGCCTACGCCAGCAGGGAAGCAACTCCTTCCCTTCAATATCCGTGGACAGGTAACCACCGTTGATAGCAATAATAGCTTTAGGCTCGATGATGCCTGATAAGTTGGAGATACGAACTTACCGACACGTCCTTAGTAGGCAAGGTGGATTTCGGCACCGATCGCCAAAACGTCACCATCACACTTCCGCTCCTGAACTGTAGTGTTGCGCATGTGATCACATGATGGTCTAGACTTAATGTCAAGGCAGGGTATAAGTCATCGAGAAGGTAAATTGCTTGTGCTTCCTGGATAAAGTGCAAACCTTCTCATTGGTTAATTTTTTTATTAGTGTCGTGATCCATGAGGTATGAGGCAATTAAACAAATAACACGCTTTTATCACCAGTTTCGCTAGTCCAGACTGATTCCCATCCTGAAACAACAAGAATGTTTTGACTAGACTTCAGCAAGTAAAAAGTTTCTAATGAACACGTTCTTCCAAAGTTAGCCACACACATACACGCAGAGAGGCAGGCAGGCAAGCAGACTGGCGCCATAATGTTGTACTATGAGAATAAGGATAGCAGTGGATTTTGCGTTTCTATATAACATCTGTCTACCACTCAGCTGTTAGTTGGTCACTCGGACTTCCCTCTGAGAGCCAAAGAGTGATTAAAATAGAGAATCATCCTTATTGTGATGCACTCATTTTAAACAATTTCTCGCCGGATATAAACCATCTTTAGGGTAATGATTTCTATCTCCGCATTTAACGCCTCCTGCACGTGTTTGACAGTGCATTTTACCAGATTTTACAAATTCGGGAGCTGAGCAAGCTCTATTCAACGACTGGTGAATGCAAAACCGCATTCTAGCCATTGCGTGGTTAACATGTTCCTAAAAATTACTTCAAATCAATTAATCGAGTGGAATTGAAGTCTACTGGAATTTCTTGAACTATCCTGCATAAATATTTGCTATTTTTAAATTGACATTGATTAACACTCACTAGACCAGTTTATTATCAAATAAAGGTAATTTTATCAACCAATTTAAAATATTAGTCTGTTTATCTCAAAACTGTATTTTTCCGTTAAAATTATATTTCTAAAAGTCTGAGTTATCATGGATGCAAAACACTCATCAATTGTACAAAATTGAGCTCCAAAAACCTCGAGAATTATTATCGCACTTATTTTTACCAAAAAAATGATTTGCCATAGTGTGTTTCAAACTTAGGAAATATTTGTTCATTATTTTTCTTGAGGCAAACCATTTTCAACGACCTTGTTTACGTGTGTGATTTCAAGGTGCTTTTAGTTTGAGCGCTTCACTAATATACTTTCTGGATCCATACTGTTTCCCTGTAGCCTATTCCTCTTTATTTGGTTTCCTTTAAATTTCTCTTAACTGAACTCTGTGTTTCCAGCCTCAGCTA
The DNA here is from genome assembly GCA_036345935.2 of Taenia hydatigena. Taxonomy (NCBI): domain Eukaryota; kingdom Metazoa; phylum Platyhelminthes; class Cestoda; order Cyclophyllidea; family Taeniidae; genus Taenia; species Taenia hydatigena. Next base: position 2,936,662 of record JADWOT020000005.1, read on the forward strand.
AATTCTTCAGCTGCAGCAAACAAATGTTCCACTCAGTTATGGATCAACTCCTGTACATTTTCCCAAGAGGAATACCTTTTCTCTAAGAGCCATAAGTTTAAGTAGTATTCTAAGGCTGTGATCCGGTCGTTTTTGAAGATTTATGTACCCTCTTTATTCCAAATGAACTATCTTAAAGCAGTTATGACATTCGAAGTGAAAAGTCTTCCCTGTTTGTTCAGAGGACCTATCGCATAATACCTTAAACCAACCCTATTTTTGTCTACTTTATTGCCTTAGACAACATTAGAATGTTTTTGGGGTTTTTAAAGAGGCATTTATCTTTTACCTCGTTTCGAGTTTACATGCTGGTTTATTTATTACTTCAGTCGGACGGGTAGCATAACTATTCCTAAAAATGGCTATCGTTAAGGCCAAAACCATATGAAAAATTCATCCGACCAGCTGCGCTGTGTCTTGTTTTGCCTCAGTCCTCTTTCCTTGCAGCCTCGAAGCATGGCAGGTTATAAAGTGTCTGGCGAATATACATGCCTTATAGGCGCTGAACGCCTTTACTGCTGAGCCTTAAATAAAACAAATGGCAACTATGTTTGCCTAGCGACCTTCTCCTTAGGGTTACTCTTAATCTTAAAGCTTCTTCGGTTAACACAATGTGAAATAAAAGTTGTTTCAAAATTGTCAGGATGCATGTTTCAAAGCGGACTCACCTCTCTGATCAGTTAATTTGGGTTCTGCTCAACCATTAGAGCTTTGGTGGGTGCAGTATTCTCTTGCCAATTTAATCATGATTGTCGTCTTTAACTTTTCTCTTGCAGTAAATATTTACTGACTATGACACAAACGTTTGTAAATCGGCCATTTTGGCTCAAGCCCGCCCTCCACTACCACCGACGTAAAGATCCTGGTTTTCTTTAATGGCGCAATAAACTGTCAGTAGAGCGGACAATTTATTGTCGTACGCAAAAAACGACTGAGGAGTGATAGGCAATGCTGCCGAACAGAAGTACAGCCTGGGGAGAGGGAAGACAACCGCGCAAAATCGCGTTCGTTATGGTAGAAGTTGCACACATTGTGTCCACAGAACTGTTCGCCAATACGTTGTACAAACCATTACAATATTTTGAAGCTCATATATATAGATATGTGGCTGCCCCTGCTGTCTTTACGCCATTCAAATGTCTAAACGTTCAGCTGTATTACTTACATGGAAAAAGTAGTGCGAATGCCTTTACTACATTGACTGAAGCTTGGGAGACTGAAGGAATAAACGAATTCCACGTTTTTTCATTCAGGTAGACTGTCAAGCAGACCCACAACAAGATTTCGTTCCTTGCTTCAAGGCTGGTGATCACCGAAGCAATGAGAATCTTGGATTGCTATCCATGCATACAATTTGGATGCGAGAGCACAATCGCATTGCTGACGAGTTGCGTTCCCTTAATCCCCATTGGTCGGGTGACCGTTTGTACCATGAGGCACGAAAGATAGTTGGAGCTCTAATGCAATCCATCACCTATCGGGTTTGGCTCCCAAAGGTCCTGGGCCCACGCGGCATGGAGATGATGGGTGGTGAGACCTACCCTGGTTATGACAGCTCTGTTAATCCATCAATCAGTAATGAGTTTGCTACCGCGGCTTTCCGCTTCGGTCACACCATGGTGCCTCCAATTTCATTTCGTCTAAATGAAAACTGGGAGACCATTCCAGAGGGTCACCTGCTATTACACAAAGCATTCTTTGCTCCTGACAAATTGCTCACTGATGGTGGAATGGATCCGGTCCTTCGAGGCTTGCTTTTCCATGGTGTTCGTGATGTCATTCGAAGACCTTCTCTAAATCCTGAATTGACTGAACGTCTCTTTGCTATGGCACACCAGTTAGCCCTTGATTTGGCCTCCTTGAATATTCAACGCGGACGTGATCATGGCCTGCAACACTACACTAGTTACGCCTACACTATTTGTGGCCTTGGAAGCTCTGCAGCACCAGATTCGTTCGATGATCTCGCTGACAGAATTCGTGACCCGGCTATTAGAGAGGAGTTGCGTGCAGTCTACGGTCATCCAGGAAACATTGATCTCTTTGTTGGTGGTGTCTTGGAAGACGTCTTACCTGGTGCAAGAATGGGTCCCACATTTGCCTGTATCATAGCTGATCAATTCAAACGACTTCGGGCTGGAGATCGACTTTGGTATGAATCACCAGGTCTTTTTACCACCGCTCAACTTGCAGAAATTCGTGACGCGGGTAGCTATTTATCTCGAGTCATTTGTGAAAATGGTGACAATATCACTGAAGTGCCTCTGGATGCATTCTTAAGACCGAAGAGCCGAAAAGACCTAGTTCCTTGCTCTCAAGTACCCAAACTCAACCTTGCTCTCTGGAAGGAATGCCCCTCACCCAGTGGTACACCCTTCGGTTCATACAGTGATATCGGTGTTTACTTTGACGAACCGCTGAATAGGCGCCGTAGAAGTGCACTACCTGAGGACTCCTGTGGAGTCAAACCACCGGACGCATTGAGTTTCATGGCTGAAGTGGAACAGGAGTTGGAGGCTCGAATGAAACTGCGAGATCATCAATTGAAACGAGATAAGCACTAAACTTAGTGCTATAAAAAAAGTGATTATGCAACTCAATTATCAAAGTATCTGACTCATCGTGTCTTTTCTTGTCACCGGATGTTGGCATTGGGTGGGTCTTTGGTAAATCGTATGGAGTCATTATTTACATGGGAAATCTCATCTTCAGCAGTAGAGTAGAGTGTAGAGGGATAAGACTACTTCTAGTGTGAGAAAAGGCCAACTGAACGCGTGGTAGGATGGTTAGCTAGGTAAATAAAAAGGCTTAGCGTGTGGATGAACGGGCAGATAATGGATACATGATGCTGACGGATAAATGGATGATAAATGGCCAGTTTAAAGAATAATACAGGATTTAAATGGGTAGATAAATGAACACACGGTAAGCGGCTGTATTTAGGATGGATTGGCCGATAAACAAGTGATGGAAGCAGGCTGGAAGGACGCAAAATGGATAGAGTGGCTGGATAGGAAGATGGATTATTGGATGGACGCGGGCTGAATCCATACGGGATTGACGCAGGACAAGTTAGTAAGTAATTGCATGTGTGGGTGGGTGATGATTAAGTACTGTTTGAATGACGGAGAGTTGAACGAATGGGGAATGGATGGGTGCTGGATGAACAGATGGATGGATGGATGCGGGATTGATGGGTTGATGAATGCATTGATGTGTAGATGGACACAGGGTGGATAAATACAGGAGGAATGGTTAGTTGAATGGATACAGCATAGATTTGTGGATGAATTGATAGTTGGACAGACGGGATGGGAACGAGATGCCAGGCTACCTAAACACTGCCAGGAAGTTGAATGCGTTTAGTAGCAGTTTTGGCACAGATGACTGCTAAAGTGTCTAGACAGATGGAAATTACTAAATGGATCGAATAAACATTCTACTTCTCAAAACAACCACATAACACGTCAAATGTGGCCCCAAGCGTTGCTACTAGTAACCAGTGTTGCTACTGTCAACGCACATATGATGAATTTGTGCAGTCGAAAATTTAAGGGGTGTCCCATTCAAGTCGGCTCTGTAAAAGACGTCAGTAACTCATCGCTTATGTGTAAAATGATTTTCATCACCTTTTTTTCCAACCAATCAATACGTGCATGTCTTGATTTCCTCACCTGCCCTCGGTGTCACAAATGTGTGACACGCGAGTTTTGAATCCGCTGTAACAATTAGCCGCACCAAATCATGCCACAACCTGCTCTTCTGAATGCAGTGAAGAATAATTTTAAGTAATGGAAAAGTGATTGATACTAAGAGGGCATTTTGATCAAAAAATGATAGTCTTTTCTCTACGGCATTGGGATTGGTCAGACACACCACCAATCAGTTTAACTTTTCGATTCATTTCAGGAAGTAAATGAAACAGAATAGTATGTAAAATAAAGGCAAAAAAAACCTTAGAAGTTGATGCAGCAGCCACAGAATACACTCAAACATCTTAAAAACTTCTTTTCCACAATTTCCCCATGAACAAACGATGCCAATAGGGATGGGGCAAAGGCGTTTCTTTATTCTTTGTTTGAAAAACCGACCAGTAAGGGAGAAATTTCTCACGAAACCTAATTACTGTGCTAGTGTAAATTTATGGCTGTTTGCAGCCACGCTCCAGTGTGAACACCTAACCACCAGTGAGGGTAACAAACGTAAAAGGGGTAAACCGCCACCTTTTTTCCTTTTCCCCGAAGACAATTAAGTCGTAATTTGACCACTTCTTATTGCGTTCTATTAACACTGTTATGCCTTTGCCTTGGCTTTGGCGAGAGGACCATTTTCTGCGAACATTTTGTGCTCCATCGTCAAGTCTGTCGCCAATTAACCATTAAGTCGCTTCGGAGAGAAACGAGGGGGAAGAGAAAACAGCCCACCTAATTTTACCAGGTTTTCGAGGCAGTAAAAAGCGGAAGACTTGCTTTTAGTAGTTGAAGGTTTTCTATTATATTGAAGAATTTCATATTAGTCTTACTATCACCGTAGCAGATCAAAATTTCTAGTGTCACATATGTGTGACGGTGGTGCTAGTGTAAGGCTAAATCCCACTACCTGACAACTTGGATATTTTAATGATGGGTTGGATAAAGACGCAATAGAGGAAATTGCGGATTTTCATGTCCGTGTATACACACACCTGTTCTGGAAGTACTCGTGAACGATATAAAAGTTTCCATCCCTGTTGCCGCCAACCCTGACCTTATCGCACCCCCCCCTCTCCCTCCCTCTCTCCCTTGGTTCTCCCAATTACCCAATTCTACACCCATCCCCCGTTTCGCCAATAAAAGCAGCGGCCAAGAGAGAGGGCGATAGTCAGCCAGCGAGATGGGGATAGTGAGAGAGGGCGAGTAGGCGAGATTAAAGGCCCGGCACCAGTGTACAACATGCCCACTGACCTGGCTATAAATTATTTTCTCTTCTTGCTAGGTCAGTTCTGTGATGATATCAACCTGGTCGGCGCGTAGCTCATGCCTATCGCATGCCATGAATATTGCCTGCTTTGACCCAGGCCTCCTTTAAGGCTTTGGAATACCCTACTAATGCTCCTCCGACTTTGATAGACGAGGGTTCTTTAAAAATTTCTTCATTATTTCATAGGGACATTGGGAAAAAAAGAAAGTCAAGCAGAGGTACGCAATCGTCGTATATATTGGATAACTCTGAGAAAAATCTCAAACCACTTAACGGATGTGTGTGTGGATAGGTGGTTGTAGTGGTTTAGCATCGTTGGAAAACTCCAAGCAGTCCACTATTGGCGTTTACTACGCACAGCCTTCACAGCTCAAACTGCCCTCCTGACAGGCGAGAGCATTGGTAACGAGACCAGATGAGACACTGCTCGTGGCGGAGGAGGCCGTCTCCTGTTCGTAGAATGCGCTATTCTGATGACGCACTGGTTGAAGGTGTTGGCTAGGCTGTCGTCCATAGGCTAAAGTGGACCATGTAGGACCAGTATCAAACCCTGTTGATAGCCATGGTGACCTGGATTCCGAAAGGCGATACCAAGGCCGTGGACTCATTGTTGAATAGGGTTGCCATTGTGGCTGTTCAGTGGTGGCTGCGCTGATGACAGTGTTGGCAGCACTCTTGGAGGCGTCAACTTCATAAGCTTCCTCGGAGGCACGAAGAGAAGTCTCAAACTCCCTATACGGTGGAGGCGTCAAATATGGCTGAATCATGGAGGGATCCAAGCCCTTTTCTTGAAGTTGGCGCTTCAATTTATAGCGTCGATTTTGAAACCAGATTTTCACCTGTTTGGAATAAGAAGGGGGAATTAAAACGTCCACGCTTTGTGGGAGTGAGAGACAGGAGCAGACAAGGGATTGATGTATGAGAGGAGAAGGTGAAATGTAGGCGGAGCTAGGCGAGGCGAAGGAATGAGGCAGGAAAAAAGGGTAAAGCTATTCACCTACTGGCTGGCCCAACAGTGAGTAATAAAAATTCCCCCTCCTTTCGCCTCCCCTCGCCCCTATTTTGGGGTCATTTTCTCGATTAGACGTCTGGATAACATTTAACATCTACCTAATTAATGTCACTCTGTCCAACTACTGGGAAAATAATAAAATGCACCAGAGTTTTGGCATTTAATCATGTCAAAAGAAGACTTGAAGTTGCCTCCAGCTGTATGGTCACGGGATTTGGATTCACCAGAGGAGGCCCAGATGCGTAGGAATTGTGCCACACATTCCACATCATTAATGTAGTCAATAAATTATGCATGGGCAGTACAAGTTTCGATGTCTTTTTCTATCTCCCAGCACCTCATGAAGTAGAGAATTTAAAAGTACGCTCTGATATCCTCCTTCCTCCGTCACTCCAACAGATTGGAACAAACTTCCCGAAGTGACCGCATTGTTCTACATGGAAGCCGTAAAAAGGGCAAATATGATGGTGGAAGGGTGTTTTTCTCCCTCCAATGATAAAAATCTTGTACTTTCTAAACAGAAAAAGGTGTATGCCTTATAGATTGTAAGGTATCTGGTATATGGAGTGGGAGGAGGCGAGGTGATGGTAGCACCTGTCGGAGGGGCTTTTGAAAGCTTCACCCCGACCCGACCCGTTTCTCCGCATAGACGCAGTATAACCGAGACATCGTGCGGTTATCCAAAAGTTTACATTTGTGACTATTCATGCGATAATGCTGGTGTAAACTCATGTCAGGCGGTTGTCCACCTGCTACACTTCAGGTCAAGAATTGCCACTTACTCTTACATGGTTAATTTACGATTAGATCCATCGCTCTCTGGTCCTCTTCAAGATGGATTTGGCTATCGACTGTGCATGTGTCAAAGTTGTTAATCATTTAGACACCCTGAATGCGCATCTCATTGACATATCGGTTGACAGGAGGAGGGATGAATTGTTGATGCAAGTCAAGACCACACACGAATTTCCAGATCGGCCGATTTTGCCCTCGTCTTCTGTCAATCAGTTGGACAGAGACAGACAGGTAGGTGGGCTGGTAGTGTGAATAGCTGGAATGGGGAGGGGAGGGTGATAAAATGTCACTGACATGGATGGAACTTTGGTGTTGCTAGGAGTAATGTCCACATATCTAATAACAAATGGCTTGAAGACATTCTGCCCTAACGTAGGCGACTTTCAGTCTAGTCACACACACACAGACAGACACACACCGAGAGAGAGAGAGAGACGGACAGTCGATGAGAGAGAGACAGAGTGTTGAAAAATTTTTTGTTTAACAAAAGTCAACTAGACGACCTATTTGAAAGAGTAAATAGAATTGCGATCGGCAATATTTGTTCGCAAATAAACCGGTAAACTTTACACTCCCAGGTATGAGCAGTGACGACAGAGGTGGTGGTGGTGGTGGTAGTGACGAGAATAGCACGCGAGAAGGAGCCTGGATGGAGTGTAAATAAATGCAAAGGTCGTGTATTCATCCAACTACCCACCGCTCTCCTCCTCCTCCTCCTACAGGTTTGATTACCTTTGAAACCCTCTCCCCTTCCACCTTCCAGTTTTTTTGAGGCCATTTTCATCACACTTGAACCGGTTACTCCATCTTTCGGGTCGGTTTAAAATTTTTTCACATCTTTAAAAATACCTACTTTTTTTCCCAATCCTAGTTGGCGGCGTCATTCTCACATTAAAAAGTGCCATTTGGCTCATAAACTAACCTGTTGAGAAGACATCTTCAATTGTAGTGCCAATTGCTCCCGATCCGGAGCTGAGAGGTAGCGTTGTTGATTAAATCGTTTCTCCAATTCATAGACTTGGGTCTGAGAAAAGAGAATACGAGGTTTTCGCTTTGAAGATGGCCGAAGAGGTGGGTGCGGGGCGGCGGATTTGCGGCGTTGTTGAGATAGACCTCCACCGCTTGTTGTGGAGGCATCTTTCGACCCGGTAGTGTCTCCGTCCCCCTCCTCCTCGTCCCTCACCAGCCCATCCTCCTCTTCATCGTTTTCATGCTCCTCTTCTTCCTCCCCTTCATCATCACCACCGCCCTCATCCTCCTCTGTCTCGTCGTCAATCGCAGTCTCGTCTTTGTGGTAGTTGTAGGTCGGTTGAACTGCTGGCAGATACCGAACCTCTAAGTGAAATATGTTGTGTTTGAAAGAAAATAACGAGCTAGATACTTGTCAGTGCATAAAATAAGGATCAAAGAGGGAGTTAGAACCATTTCTTTGACTTGTCTTGCCATCTTCCGCCATGCCATGGTAGTTACAACTGTTTTATTGGAGCGTACAAATTCCTGCTCCCCATAAAAGTGCATTCTTGAAGAATTTACTTAAAAAACCGCCATAAGTGCAGAAAATGTGTCAAAATTAGCAGAAATTAATTAATGCTAGGAAGCGAATCCTACGTTACCCCATTTCGCCCAGTGGGGAAAGTGGAAGGCGGGATGGAGTGGAGCGAAGGAGACAGATTGGAATATGAAAATTGCCAAGCCACTGGGATGATAAAATATAGCAAACTAACTTAATCACACAATTTATTGGAGAAAGTAGTCAATAAATTCTCGTTTTATCCTTTTCCCATGATTCATACAGCAAGTTGTCCGACCCAACCCATTGAGTTTTAACGATAAAATGGAGGCAAAAGAATAAAGAACGAATAGCTGACCTTGTTTGTCTTCGTTTGTACCAGCGAATGATGGAGTGACACGGTCGTTGATAGCATCGAAGTTAATTCCACTGATGCTATCAAGAGTGGAATGATAGCCTGGAGCGGAGTTAGCCGGTGCCCAGAATTGCGATTGTGGTTGATGTAGCTGATGCTGTGATTGTTGTGAGGCGTAAGCAACATGATCAGTAGTGGGGAACCAGTCACATCGACTGTAGTAATTCATGGTTAGGCAGTGGTTTAACACTTCAGCTTAGTGTGCTATTTATACGGCCACGAGAACTGGTCGAGGACGCCTATTGGCTAACCTTGCCTCCCATCCCGTATGCGTGCAATGCGTGTATGTGTGCACACACACTGACCCGCATTATATATACGTCCAAGTAACTATGTAGTCGCCATAACACTCATAATTTCTCCTGCCGTCTCCCCCCTCGCCTGCCTCACCTCCCCTGCCTCCAACTTCCTGCCCCTCTACAAACCATCTGAAGGCCATCTGGCCAATCAAAAATGTCTAGAAGGCGCTTTCACGGCAAAAGCAAGTAAATAAGCCCATACGGTTTACGAAACACACCCACGCATTCGCGACAGAGGTAATTGATGTCTGCAATTACAATAAAAATAATGGAGGAAGGGTACTTCTAAAGTACACCAAGTTGCATTCATTGGAGGGCTGACTAATAATTCTTTATGTTTAAAGTCAAACCAATCTTTGAACGCCCACCAGTGCGACCAAATTAAATAGTTGGATTGGGTTTGGCGGGACTTACAAGGCTACCAATAAAATCTATGGAAATTTGTTGGACTGAAGTCTTCCCACAATAGTAATAAGTTATATTGGTAAGAGAGAAGATTTATTAAAAAGAACATGGCTACATTTTCAAATAGAAGTACAATCTGTAGGGGCTAAGGACCTCACATGATTAAACACTTAGAAGCTAGAACCACAGAAAGAATTGAAAAGACAAAGAGGAATGAGATGCATAAGTGTCTCGAAGGAAAAGCATCTGCTCTAGTGTAAATGTTTCACTGTCCTACAATGGTAACTCTTTGACCCAACCAATGCAAAACAAATTGACAAACACTCTGGCATTTTATAAATTATAAGATCATTATAGCTCTTTTATGTTCGAATAACACAAAAATGCCCAACTTTGGGTGCGACTATTAGGTGATGGATACGAATAAAGAACACATGTCACACATTTCTGTCAACAGACTGTTAGATAACCGTGTTTTATTGGAATGTGCAAGATTGAGAAGAAAAACTGTTAGGTTATGAAATAAAATCCCGCTATAAAGAAGTCGATTTGCTCCAAAAACTTCAACGACATTAAAAGACTAAATTAAAGAAAGTAGTAGTTCAGAAAACCACATGATTTCCTTTGACGAGAAAAAGTAGTAGTCGTTTTAGAAAAGGCTCTCAAGCAAGGTCACAAGTTAAAGTGTACATTTTAGTACAGACAAACTAGAAACATGGAAACCGTAAGCTTGCATGAAAAATTAGAATGAATTGAAAGCAATATTTTATTGTTATCTGGTATTAGCATCTTATTCATAAAACTACAGGTTAGTTGCCCTTTCGGCTTTTTAAATCAGCCAGCACTCTGCAGGTTGTGTAACATTGAAAATTTTCTCCTTTATTGATGGGGTTTTCTTTGCTCCGTGCCAGCCTGCTGGTGCACATATAATTGTCTGCGAAATTTTCCTTGAATGATATCCTACAATTCGAAATGGGGGACCATCTTTCAATCCAGGGTTCTCTCCTAACAAGATTTAGTCACAAAGTAATGAGGCCGGTGCTCTTAAATAGCGCAGAGTAGGTAGATTAGGAAGGTGAATAGGTGGGATACGTTTCCAAGGTGGCTTCTCTACATTATCTCTGTGAATGCCTGGAAAGAATGAACATTACTTGGAACCTGATATTACATTACAGGAGGCACGCAGAGGATTAGGTTATGTTGTACCTCACATCCATCACATTGGACCTGCAAGCCGTCTTACAGGCCAGCTTTTTGACGGTGCGAGATTTGGGGAATGAGGTCGGTATTCGGTTAGCACGATTGGAGAAATTGCTTACTATTCCAAAATGCTCCAAGAGAAAAGAAGAATGAAAGTGCGAATCCTAGTTATTGGTGGTTCTGTGATTCACGTATGCATGAAGAAGGCAAGGATTTACAAATATAAGGCGCTACAATGGGCCTTGTCGAAGAGGCTACGGCTTAGTTGTTTCCTCCCAAACACCTCACTCCTGTAGATTTTGGGACTACTGGTAAAGATACGTTTGTCTTGCTAAACTAATTTCCATGCTGCGATTGTCCCAGCAGAAAAGGGGTTGAACTAAACCAAAATTTGTCTTCCAATACCGGCTAGCGGGACTCATGACCATCCATGTATGCAGGAAATCCACCTCCTATCCTAAACATTCGTAAAGAGGTACCTTTCCGTACTCTCCGCCTTGGATGATTAGACATCCTGTTTGCGCAAGTGCGGTTCACTCACTTTGAGTTAGAAACAACAAGCAGCTTCGAGGCGAGACTGCCACTTCCTCCTTTACTCCCTTCGCACCATATCAAATCACTTGAATGAAGAATAATCCTCATTTTAAAACTCATACACATCCCTTACGGAGGAGCCAATTTTGGTTACCAACTTGAGCTGCGGAGTAGCCTTATTGGATCAAAAAAGTGTAATTTTTCGGAATTCTATTTCTCTTTGTATAAGTCAACGAATTGTCTGGTGTAATATGGCACAACTAATGTGGCGATCATTATAAAAGACAGAACACTAATGAAGAATATGTTTTGATCGTTGCTGAGCTACCAGTGTTAAGCTAGTCCTTTTTGTATTTCCAGTTTTAATATTTGGTTTGATATCCGACGCAATTGCATAGAAGGATAAAGCTACCATCTTTGAATTCGCTTGACCTTATATGCGTGTCTTTTTATGCAACAAACACCACTGAGGTTGGGTATTCCCGAGGTTATGTTTGTTTACCTTGTAAACTAGCCAGGTATGTTTTCTATGCCATAACGTGAATATGGCATGGGTATTTATACGAGCGTACGATCCCCTCTCCCTTAATGATGATTCAGATGAGACACACATAATCAAGCTCCTATTCCACAGCACAGTTCTGCTAAATGAAGTTGCTAGCGGGGGTTTTTTCACAAATGATGGCCTCCTTCAAATCATTCAACTGCCCAACAATCCACCTTGGTTCAACCCTGAATTTATCCCGTATTCATTAAAGGATGTCACCTAGCAGAGCCTACCTTGACCAGAGCTGAGGGAAATTGGGTACCTGTGTAGCCTTCTCCCTTTCTGTTCATGTGTGCGTGTGTGTGTGTGTGTGGACAGATGGTTTTGCGCACACAAACTGACTCTGCGAAAGTGACCTTTCTGTTTGCCTTTACGACTTTCCTTCCAACTCGGTAAAGTGTTGGGCTCTTATACGCTTTATCCGACCGATAAACGCCAAAACCAATCCTTTGTTGGTGGCCGGATTCTCAGTGATAATGCACCAAAAGTAAAGGTCAGGATGTGTAGCAGATATTAATTGTCTGTGGACAAAACACTACAGGTGGCTTAATGGTTCGTTGCATGAGCATATTGCATGATAGCTGTAGCATCCCGAAGCTCCCTCGAGAGCAAATGAAGACAGAACGCTAGACTAGAATATATGTATGCAACGGACAGGGGGAATTAAGCTGCTGGCATGGCTCGGAGGCCAGCCTACGCAGCTAGGACAATGTGGTCACCTCTGTGACCCTTACTAAAATCGGTGGTTCAAACGAACAAAGTACTACAGTAGTTTTGTGACTTTTAATGCCAATTAATGTCTACTGTTCCGCAAACATAATGGAAAAATAACACAAGCCAAAAAATCGAAAATAGTAAAGACCTACGCCAGTCTGTGCATACGTTATCAAAGAACATTAAAGTTATCGAAAATAATGTCACTTTTGCGTAAAAAATTAATTAATTTTCAATGTCTGTAGAGTAAAGAAATGTCAGGATTAAAATTACTGCAAAACGAGATTGCAAAGATCTTTAAAATTATTTAGAACTATTGCACATAGAATTAGAAAATAAGCATTACATTAATTATTCCTTTTGAGTTTTACTAAACAAAATGTCCACGTCATCGACCTTGCATGTTCACTCTTTTGCCTAATCAAACCTTTGAGTATCCACAACGTTGGTGGGATTAAATTTATGGTTAAACATTTAGAAAGTTTAAAAACTATTAAATTTGTGGTTCCAAGTTTCGTTTTGTTACAATTTTGTACGAAAATGCTGTCACAAAACGAGGGGTAAATGCCCAACTCCTATTTGTACTTTTCTTGTATCGAGCTGAACTCCCAGAGGCTTTTCTGTGATTTTGGAACAAATAATGCTGCAGCCAGAAGTCAGATTTGGTTTGTTGCCATTCGGAATCCAGTCTTTAGCAATATTCTCTCCAAATGCGTCTCTAGTAGTGCAGTTTGTTTGGTCGAAGGCGCAATGTTTAGATATCTCCTGACGCACTTTCACTGAACCATTTATCACTCCTCTCTTTTACCAGTTCGAGGTTTTCTCTATGATTTGTGACGGACTATGCAGTAGGAGTGACCATAGGACGTCTTGAATGCAACGGTTCCTTTAAAAGCGGAAACATTAGAGCCGTAATCTTCGTGAATACGGCCTTCAATCACACGAAATTCTTTGTCATCATCTTAATGGCGTAACGCCCTTTGGCCTTTGTCTGCAGTCTTGCGTTTCTCCTCGTTGCACTTTCGACTTTAATAGGGGCGCTTGGGATTAATTACGTTACGTTGCTCTCTGCTCCTTTGGAATTCAGAAAAGTTACGAACTTTTCCATCCTCCACAGTTCCATATCTGCCGTTCATTTTATGGTTTAAAGAGTGCAGAAGAAAAACACATTTTAAGGGTAACCAATGACAACTAAATGTCGTCATTAGCATCCTTAATTTTTGAAAGAAATAGTAAGTTTTGTTAGGAAATTTTTTTGCATATCGGTAATGTGTATGGAAAATAAGGATTTCCAAATCGGTGTTACATTTTTTTTAGAAGTTCTTGTAGACATCAGATCCAATTTCATTTAAAATGCGGGACTCACTTGACGATATTAATGCATGACAGCCTTTCTTGTTGATTTTAATCACGATCCCTCAATTTCGTGCAATTGTATGCTACTTCTAGGTGTGCCAGAAAAATTTTCACCTACCATGACAATCATGGCAGAAGAATTTGGGGAAAAAAGCTATTTTTTTAGTCGCGCTATTCAAAGCAAGATCTTCTACTTCACACCTTGTGCAACCAGAAAACTGACCTTTGAAGGTGTTTGTACTTTACAGGGGACGAGGGGAGGATATTGCCTTATTCCTATCTCTACTATTTCTGCCTAGCAATATTTTACGATTATCACCTTTCTTTGACAATGGCACAAATAAATACATAAGGAAAATGCATTTAGAAGCGCAAATAAGAGGAAATTGGAGGTGCCTAGAAGAAAGAGTATTAGCACTTTCAGTGTACACTTTTTATGCAGTTGAGAGCAAACGTTCAAATGATGGTTATTTTAATGTTGATTTACACTTATGCTCTATTATTTGGCGGAGTTGCAGACTCAGATTGTGCTTCCAACCATCACGACTTTCAGGTATGGCTGTGAAGCCCATGACCCATGCCGTAGCGGAAAAAAATTCAGCACAATGTCAATAATGTATCACGCTTTAGTAAGGCAACAATCTTAACTATAAAAGGGTAAATGGGTTGTTTTCCAAAAGATTTTCAAATGCTGTCTACTCTATTCCACTCGAACAGTTCTAAATGGCGGCAATAATTACTACTGAAATTAAATCAGTAGGTATTATATTTTACTTGTAAAACGTGTATTGCCTAATTGCGGAATTGGTTAGGATGTAAGGGCTTGTGAGGGTCTACATTCATTTATTTTATGACAGCTTGACAATGTCTCCTAAGAATTGGATTTTTTAATCGTAAACATGACCACTGTCGGCAGAGATTAGAATTTATCAACAAACATGAAGAAGCACCGAAAGCACGGCGTGTGTGTGCGAGTTCACTGTCCCAATGGGGAGACGAAAAGAAAGATATTTTTTGCAATTACATTCTTGCGTACTTATACTATCAGATTGACCTTTACCTTGTTAGTGAGTATTAGTACACTTAAGGAACATCTGTACCTGATGTCAGTCATACAGGCGGAACCCGTTCGGGAACTTTTAGATCAAAAAGTGATTGCTGTATGAAGTCTTAGGTATTTCCAGCGCTTTTCCCCATTAAAGAATCTTAGCATGAAAACTCTTCGTGTCTTTTAGACTCATTACTGACCTCTGACTACATTCATATAAATCATATGAGCGGATTTGATGCAGGGAAGACAATCTGTGAGTTATAGTGTCATAATTGCGCTGGAAATTTTTTTCATATTTTGGAAAAAAATATTTTGTCTCTAGTCTCGGAATAAACAGTGAGGACTTTTGCAACAAATGAGACTGAAGAATCGACAATCCAAAACGAGTTTCTTTCAAACAGCAGCAAATTGCATGAAGCGAATCATGTGCGAGAATAAAAATGCTCTTCTATCTTCCAAGCAGAGAAAATGCAGAGTCTTCAATATTGAAAGTCTTTACTTTCGACTTGTTTGAGTAGACTGGGGTAGAAGATGAAGGAAATTATGAAGTGGTTCCATGCGTCGACTCACTGATTGGTGGAGGCATGAGTAGGCTACTTTGATTGGTCAGTTTTTGGAGGATGTCGAGAGTAAAAGTTCCGAGAAATTTTGAAATTTGGTGCGCAAAGGGTCAGCTTCTGAAGCATTGAAACAGTACTAATACAGCAAAAACAGCCAAATGCAAAAAGTCTACGCAGTTAAAAGTATTTTTCTGCATCAAAGCTTCACTGTTCCTCCCTTTCCGTCTCCTCCATCACCTCTTGAGCGCTACCTTTGGTGCTACCTAGAGACGCTCTTTCCTATTTTAGCTATCAAAAGGCACCAGTGGAGTGTTTAAAATATTTATCAGGAGGCAAATTTTAGGATCTTTAAGGTGATTAAATTGTGCGATTCGTCATCAGAGCTGCATCATACCATATCTTAGCGAATTCAGAAGTTACTTTCTCCTTTAATTGATAGTGCATAGGAGTAGTTGCTTTCCTATAGGTTAATTTTAATGCCTTTCATATCAGACCACATAAGTTTTGGGTACATTTTGCATCCCATCCAAGGTTGCCTCTGTTATGGCCATAACAACGTCCTGACGGCCAAAAAACAGCGATAAACTATCGAGGTGGGCGTGCAAGTCCAGTTCAACGATATTGAGGAGCTCGAATTTCGAGAAATCCGTCTTAAAGATGTGAATAAAAAGTTGTTTATTTTCTTTTCTAAGACAGAAAAGTAGACAGTTATGACAGAGACAGATGATAGGGTGGTCAGATGAGCGTGTATACGGGATGAACAGAGGGAGAGAAGGAAGAAGAAGGGATTATACATGCTTTTATATTTACACTTTGTCGAAAGTAAAATGGATTTAATAAGTAGGCATTTAAGTAGTCTCTTTAGCGCCTTCTTCACAGGCAGTGTTATTGGTAGGCAGTACCCTCCACCTAAAACCGGGCAACGCCTGATCCATGTCTCCGGCTAGACGAACACGTGTAAACACCAATTTCCTTTCAGCTAAGGAGTTCTTACTGACGAAGGCATTGCGTGCTCGATGGAAAGAACTGGTGGTGGCAGCATTGGAGGCTGGACGGAATTTCTTATCCAAAGCATTGTTAGTAGCTTCCAGCCATTTGGAGGCTCTGCCAAGGATCGAGTCATAATTGGATTTGCGATTGCTTGGCTCTCCATTTACCTGCAGATCGGTCAATCGAGAGATCAGACTCCTCTCCGATTTGACAGGTGTTCGTGGGGTCTCTCTTGTTGCAGTTTCGTTGATTTGCACCACCTTATGCTTGTGGACAATCTCTTTAGGTGGTTTGGGATTCTCGATGCTCTTTTCTATAGCACAAAATTGAGCTAAAGCCAGCAACTTGACGCTTTTATAGTTAGTATGATGAAAAAATTCTCAAAAAAAACAAGAGGACATCTAAGTATCTGTCAAAGACGTCAAAGGCGTGGCATTCTTCTGATGCAATTGGGCAAACCATTTGTCTCCAGTAGTCAATGTATAACGTGTCTATAGTGTCACTTTAGTGAAACAATCATCAAATGACTTAAAGAGTACCAGCAAAAAACGAAAAAATCTTAGCTGCCCGCGCGTCACACATATGCGACGCGTGATTATACGAGATTTTTACTCCTCACATAGCAATCTGGCTTAAAGCACTAAAAACGTGCGCTTAACGACAAAAAATTATAATAAATAACTAGTTATTTACTGCGAGGAAATTCATTGGCTTGACTGCCAGATTCGTGATTATTTTGAGTGTCGGTAGGAGTAGAGGTTTGGACGGACTTTCGTTTGGCCCTTTCGGAATGCATCTAAAAAAGGCAACAGCAAAAAAGACGTCTTTAACGCCAAAGGATGACAGAGAAGGAGAGCAAGAGGAGTTCGAGTGTAGTGGAATGAGGAAGGGAAGGCCAGTAACAACCACCGAAGATTTTAAGGTTAATGTCGGTCATTGTCATGCCTGCGGATCATCAATGACACACAAATCGATGCCACTGAAACGCTTTGTATCACTTGACATCCTTGCTGCTGCTCCGTATTTCATTATCCGACCATCTCATTGGCTTACAATTCGGTGCGAATTGAGACAGACCTCCACTGCCTCGGGTCGCATAGCTTCAATGGCAAGGAGCCTCGCGGAGTACAAAGGAAGTCTGTTTTATCAGTATGAGAGGTACCACCATAGCCTGTCAATAAACTAATCAACCAGTCAGCTAATTCGACACTCAGATGTGTTGTAGGATGCGTGGAATGGATTGAACTGAACTGATGCACGACATGGGAGGCGTGTCAGACAATGAGTGGGCCAAAGTGGTGGATTACACTTGACCCTGAGATCTACGGTGCCATCATAAACGCGGACGGTGTCATCAAATATCCCGGCTTGTATCGAACAACTCCCAAAGTTAATGATGAGGACTTACGTGGATAGAAGTGTTCTGAGACGACATCGATGGAAGGACACCATTCAAGTTGATCTTCTGTATTATCTGTGGTTCTCGTGTGGACGTCCTTTCTTTCGCCTCTGTAGCCTCCTTTTCAATCTCACTTGGCTTTGAGTTGGAGCTTCGTTTTTGAGTGCTCTCTTTCAACTTTGGCGAGGACTAAATAAATTCAAAGCAATGCCAAAGTAGTCAATCAGAAGTGGCAGCTAAAACGGAACTTTGGGACTTAAATGCTTCCATACGACGATATTAGCACCAAACTAGTGCAATTTTGGCAACAGACTGAGACGGTATTTAATTGCAGACTTTTGTGTGAACTAAGATGAGAAGCCGAAGCTGTTTACTCCCTTTTTCTCCTGCATCATCGTGGGACGCTTAAATGTTTATCAGTAGTAGGACATTCTTGCAGTGGAAAATGCTGAGCAAATGAGCCTAGGCCTGTCAGTGATGCTCCTACCTCACTGTTGATTTCAATTCCATGAAATGATAGTCAGTTCCAGGCGGATTTTAGTACCCGCCGAAAGTGCTTACCTCCTGAACGTCAGTTAGCTCCATTAACTGTGGTTGTAAGCCTATCAAAGGCTATGAACAGTTCCTTTACAATAACAGGAGAGCTCCTTCCATTTGATTACTACAGGTGGTATGAAAGATTCTTCTTGATCCAAGATGTTGGAGAATTTTCGGCATCAGAATAACTGCACCGAGCCTCAATTTCTTTTGAGTAAAGTTTAAATTACCCAAGAGGCAAATTTGAGGAGATCACTTACAGTTGACGAATTGGAGGTTGAGTGTGCCTCGGGCGTCAGAATTCCATTGAGATTAATCTTTTGAATGACTTGTGAGTGACGACATCTCTCCTGACCACTGTCCGCCTCGGTCGCCTCGTCCACCGACTTTTGCTTGTGTGCCACCTTGTTTGACAAACTGTCTCCCACCTTCAAAGGAACAGAAGTTAAGAGGTTTAAGGAAAGTTGTTTAAATTGACTCGCAGTCTTATTTGATTGGTTAATGGGCTACAGACTGTGCGAATTTGTGCAAATTTTGTTTTCTACTCGAAAGGTGTTTTAGTGTTCAAGGTGAGCAGGACAATCTTGAATCACTTCTTGGCTCCACCCACTTCCATGCAAAGCTCCTCAATGTTGCAGATCCGTGCTCATCTTCGCGTCAGACCTCAAGAACAGGGTGAGAGAATGAGAGGCTGAGCAGAAGCAGGGCGATTGAATGCTGTAGGTTGCTTCAAAGACACCGCAGTTGGGTAGATGATGACTGCCCCCTCCTCTCGATCTTGGTGGTCGCTTCTGTGAACCCTGGACATTAGACACTTGAAACTACATCGGCTGTAAACTTTGCCGTGGGAATGCTGGCAGTTGTGCAAATACGCACACATCCATTCACGAGCATTTATGATTTGGGGAAGTTAATGCACACTGGGCACCGCCACACACAAAGAGGAGAAAGAATGATGTCGACGGTGCTAGTGTCCCAACTGCCTTAATTGCTTTCCAAGCGATCCAGCTGCACTCTGGAACCTGAGCCATGAATTAATTGACAGTAAATTATGGGAAGTTTAGGGAACACTCCTGTCCTGCACCTACTTTGCATCCCACGACTCTTCATTCACTTACTCGATTTGATCCATTCACCGAGGCTGACAAAGAGGTCTTTAAGGCGCCGAAACCGTTGAGGTCGATTTTTTGTATGATCTCCGGCTCACCAGTAAGTTGTCTTATGACAGCCTACAAAGAGATGTCATAATCATATAATCACATCTTTTTTGCATGGAATATTCAGCAATCCTGGCGCCTGGCACCAATTTCCCATTTCCCCTTGAGAGGACGCGATCAGGTCAACCTGATTCGACACCGTGCGGCGAGGGTTGCCTATTTGACCCTTTTCCAAGGTATCACAGTTCTGATCTATCATAAACCCTGTCCTCTGTTAGATGTATTGGCGTGATAGTCTCTGTGAAATTCTTGACAATTTAGTAGAAATGACAAGGTCAAATTTGTCGACCTTGATGACATCGAAGCACTTGCATACATAGGAAGAGTTAGAGCTCCTTGTGTTTTGTGCTTCCTAAAACGGAGATTCCCCATGTCAAAGTGTTACGCAGGACCATATCGCTGTGTTGAGAGGACACTTGTTTAAAGTGAATCGTCCAACTACGCGCACAACTCAATTATAGCGCTGTCATTATGTCGGTAGGTCTTCCCTACGGCTATAGCCCTTCCAACGTCATCGCTTTGTCAGAGATGACATATTGCACTCAGATCATACCGGCTTACGGCAAACTTGAGGAGATGGAACCTCACTAGACAAATAATGAAGAATGAGCTTTAAAAAGATATTTTTCTGGTCTTGAATGTCAAGATTATTATATTTACGGAGCAATGATTTGTTTGAAAGCCTCTAAAAGTAGCCTCTGAAATAGAAACCACTATGGATTTACTGTTGTTTGCCCACTGATCTAGTCGAATAACCTCTTGTATATGCAGAACACCTGACTTCTTTTGTCTAAGTCACCGTGTTTCTCACATGAAAAAACTGTCTAAAGCTACAAAGATTTCTCCCCCTTCTTTTTCTTCTTATTCATCTCCGGTTTCCGAGAGATATTGCGGAATGTCTAAATGATGAATAGAAGCAACTGTTTGGAGGGATTGCGTGTGAAAATTATGGGAGTGACTAGACAAAAACTTAAACATTTCATGCTGGAAGTTTCTTTCCGGATCCCGAGGTCACTTAATATAGACTTCTGGGCTGTGGGACAGATCAAAAAATAAGACATTCCGTAATTAATCTTCAACAACACCCCTTCCTCCATGAAAAGTTTCTTCCCATAATTGTTGCTTTTGGGCAGTAATCTGATTGGATAATTCAAGTGGCGTATGGCCTTTCCTGATTGGTTGATTAATTTGACGCTGTACCTCCCCCTCTGTCTCCTTACTACATCCAAAAAAACAGTCACATAAATTATTCTGTTAGATGATCAAAAAATTTGCATGTGGTTTGCAGCATACTTTGCATTAATGGCCTAGAGGTTATATACTACTGTTTATATATGCGCGTCATGCATTGAAGACGTGAATTGTGAGATGGTCCCTGATGTTCTTTTCTCTGCTACATTCTCTTGTTGTATTAGCCCATCTGGATGGGTCAGTTAAAGTAGGATGGATGTGGCAAAAATAGCATCGTATCCAGACGACGTTCTGTTTTGCCCCAGGTCTTAAATTTTAACCGCCCTTCTATGGCAACACAGACAGGGGAAGGGGGCGATTTAGGAGATTGACAAGAAATGCAAGCATTGATCATAATCTTACCGCAACCCACGGATGGCGAAGGCACTCTGAAGCAGTGTCTCTTTTTCTAAAAGAGAGAGCAAGAAATATTCCCAATGTCTGCAGGACAAACTCTCGAACGCCTCGCACAATCTTTGAATGAAAGGAAATGCTGTGTATTTATAAAATTTTCCAAGAAAGCAGTCAAAAGGGGGCATAACAGAATTTATGTGTGCAGCTGTCTCTGTCCGATGAAAATTCCTCTACCCCTGTTCCACTCACCGTGGATTTTTTCGTAGAAGCCGGGTGATAAAATCACGCGCCTCGAGGGAGACATCGAGAAATTCGTCGCGATCAAAAGTGACTGAACATTCGAGAATATTCTGGAATGTTTCTACTTGAGTGTCACCAGCGAATGGTGAGATACCGCTGAGCCTACAAACAGAGGGAGTGTGGAGAGAGTTTTAATCCCAGTTTTGGTTATGCAGGCTCCATAAATTGGCGTGCTCTTGCCGTCAACTTAGTGTCAGCTGGTCTGTTTGTTCAGAGCAATGTTTGTCCAGAATTTATTCTTGTGGAAGGCGGGAGCATACCATATATGGCATGGCTGTGGATAACACACGAACCTTCCAATTTTACATTCTGTTTACCGGACAGCAGGGAGGTGGGGACAGACAGATTTTGGTCGTCTTGTTTATTTAGGCTTTCGCGGTGTGGTTCAAAAGAAGTGACTGCCGATGTACTTCCATTAACAGAAAAAAAAGCATAATGTCATAAATGTCAGTCAAGTCCAAAATAGGGGAACTCGAGACAGTTAAAGGGTAAAGGACTGTGAAATAAAGTAACAAAAAGGAGCTTTAAAAGGAGAGGTAGAAGTAGGAGGAGGAGGACGAGGAGGAGGAGGAGGAGGAGGAC
>JADWOT020000005.1:2959275-3046332 GCA_036345935.2 Taenia hydatigena
GAGGAAGGAGGAGGAGGAGGAGGAGGAGGAGGAGGAGGAGGAGGAGGAGGCTGTTTAAACAGCACCACGAATTGCCTAAACTTCGATGCTTAATCGAAGCTGACACCGTACAATAATGAGGACTAAGTGACCCTCGCAAGAAACTGTGACGGGAATTTGGCTATTTGCCTGCCCATCAGGCTGCTCGAACAGGCAATGCTGTAGAAGTTGGGCATTTAAGGGTCACATTATTCTCTATCACGAAGACCAACTTCAAAACCCGCTCGACTTGCATTTAGACGCTATGAACATTCAGATGGCATGGGCAAGGAAATATTCCGATCTACCTGACAATCTGACAAGTCCCACCCCTCCTCCTCCCCCAAACATTACCACTGCCCACGGAAGAGGCATGCAAGTGAGATTGATAAATCCCTTCGTACTTTTCCGGTTTATGTGAATGAAAACCGTTTCTGTGTTAGCAAAATGGTGGGACGGGCACAATCAGAAGTTGACATAAACACGTGTAACTGTGTCACACGTGTGTGACGACGGTTGTTAACAATGCTGATTGGTCAGTCGTTGTGAATTAATCAGCCCTATCAAGCGTTTTATTGCTTAAATAATTCAGTAGACTCTTCCATTCCCTCACTCTTTACTTTGACCAACATTCCTGTTGCCTGGTAATTTCCCAGGTCACCTACGGCGCGTAAGCGAAAAATTCTAAGTGCCTTTAAAAGTAATTTTTAAGAAATGGGGCATGGAAACTGGCCAAGGTGGAGGCATTTGATCTCTCATGGTAACCCATGATGGCTGAGTGGACGCAAAATTGAGGTGAGTGGGGTGGATTGACCAGCCTTAGCAAACAACTTCCCTGGGGTTTCTAATGACTGGACTTACAAAATGTATGTCATCACGCCAATCGCCCACATATCAGTAGCGAAGGTGATGGGATCGAAATTAACAATTTCTGGAGCTGAAAATCAAGAAGAAAGGCAAATTTGTTGATGATAGCGTAACATCATATTTAAGCTCGATTTTTTTGCATATGCTAAATACATTAAAAAAACAGTAAAACCCAAGATATTTGTATGGGCAGTTAGGGGCGCCATTTTTAACATCTCTTTTGCAGGTTGTTCGGTAGTTAAATAAGTGTAGAATAAAAGATCTTTTTAGAAAGAGTCTATTAGTAGGGTAAATATCACTCCATTGTTACGCCAATTCTAACGGCGCGTAGAGAAAAAAGTAAGTGGTATAAGTGATTTTACCCTATTCAAGCGATTTGCAGTCTTATAGTCTTTTGGCAGAATAAAATTTAGGGCAAATCGCTGCCTGCAATTTTTGGACTTAGACAATGTTAACTTACACAGCGTGTTATTTTCCTCAGATTCGGCATTAAACAATCACGTTAACAAAATATTTTGCCTTTAAGAGGAAAGAGGAAAGTCTGACTTTGGCTACATCTGTTTCTGGCTTAACACTTAATTCCCTAACTGCTTACCTCAAGCTATATTTTGTCATCTGGAATCTAAAACAAATTTAAATTTGCAAAATTAGAACTGTTTTACCGCGGTATAAATATCTGCAACTATCAGAATACCACTTAAGGAATAAGAAGCCATAAAAATCGATTTCGTCATTCTGGCGATTAAAGTTAATCAAATTTCGAGGCTCAATCATTAAACGAGCCAATCAACTGAGAGCCATGCCTGAATTCATTAATTAGGACTACAATCTAAAATTTTTGATTCATGTTGAGTAATTCTTTAACTTTTCCATAGTAGGCATGCTAAGATTTGTCGGGTGTTGCCAATCACCTTGTGGTTTCTTCTATTCTTTGGGCTTAACGTGGAAATAAATGCATTGGTGGCTTTTACATAGGCTGTGTTTTGTCTTTGCAAAGTCATGTTTTCTTTCCGCGTAATGCGACCGTAGCGTGTGTAGACTACTTTCACGTCCTATAGCAGCATCGGCGGGGACTTTGTCTCTCTACAGTGTGGAAAAGCTGCCATTTCCCTTGTTACCAAATGCTGCATCCTCCGAAAGGCAAAACTCAAATCCCCAAATGTTAGTATAATTTGATTGGCACGAAGTTTTCCTCCCCAGTACGTGATCAGATTTGCTTGTTGATGCATTAATGTCTACCAAGTTCCTGCTTCCTATATCTTGTAGGTGCAACTACCAAAACAAAAAAGTGTTTACAATTTATCACCGATAATTGTGCACGTGTAATCATTTTGGTAACAACCCAAAAAGCAGTAAAAGGTTCCCCATAGCACGGTTTGTTTTTGTCATTTTGACTGGTGTCATTGCCTCGTCGCCTGAGGCTTTTCGGGGTGCTTTATTTTTTTTTTTCAATTTTGCCGCCATTTGCGATGGATAAAGCAAATCGCATTACAGCAGTTGCCAATGTAGTTTGGAAAAGGTTCACGTGCTCTAGCTGAAATCGTGGACATGTCTCTAGCCTCCCACACACTGATCAATGACCCCGATGGCGTTGTCTAGACAGGATAGAGAAGGACTGTCCAATATTGACTTCCACGGTCATGAAGGAAGGGCGAGATTAGATCTGAATGTCCCTTTCCCACCCACCAGGCGGAGAGCGGTTAGAACTTGTTGGGCAAATGTCCCCACAATTAGCAACTGGAATGTGAAATGCCTTCGATGTGGAACGTCGCATCAGCCAATCTGATAGAGGTAGCTAAATCTGTGGTATACACCACTCTCTTTGGAATCATGCTTCTTTCCCGTCTTGATGATTCTTTTAGCCATGAGAAGGATGAAGAAGGACTATGGTTACACTTTGGTATCGTTTCTTTTGGTTTATTCCTGTAAATCACATTTACTTGGACAATTGACAAGCCTTTGAATGCGTGGAATGAGTCATCTGGCTAGGCATTGCCTCTGTTTTATTGTCTTACAACAAATACAGCGGAAAGGCGACCAATTTAGAACGTACTTGGCCTTGGCACAGTTGGTGTCAATATGTACACACGTGGTCCACCAACACCGTGGCATTATGTCGCCTTTTGTGTGCACAATTTATGCAAGACTGATACACTGAACGGCTGGCATTTCATGTTCTCCCCTTCTTTTGGAGTCATGGGACAAAAGGGTGGAGGGAAGACGGAGGGAGAATTACACTTGCATTCCATTCATTTCATTTTATACCTAATTTCTCTCTCATGAATGAAATGACAGATCACAAGGTCCATCATCATCCACAGTTAATACATTTTTATCATATACTACTGCCTATTGCCAATCACTATTTAAGTAGCATCGTCTTATTCGAATAAATAGTCTTTTTATTAGCTTTAAAGTCAACAACGACATGAGAGTTGAGGTTAATGCTTATTTGTGAGATATAGGCGAATGTGACATTTTTAGGGTTGCCATGTCAAAAAATGTCAAATCAGCTGTTGGTGTGTCTTATTGCCAAATATGTGCAATTAAGGTGCACACAGCGCCAAAAATACCACAAAAATAGTGTAGTACTTAGAACCTGTGGTATTCCCCTCCTTCTTCCCCACTTTTTCTTTAGTAAATGGTAGATCCGGAAGAGGATCATCTTACAGGAATTCGGATTGAATTGCATCAACAATTCTGCAAATGTTATTTGTCCAGCTTAAATGCTTCGCCCCTCTGGTTTCTCCTTCTTCCCTAGGGTGTTTCATGGGCGGAGGTAAGAAGAAGAAGAAACAAAAAAACCAGAAGTATCATGCAACTTACCGCAAAATTCGGGTGTACCAGCCATGTCTTGGATAACCTCATTGGGATTTAACCGTCGGGCAAGTCCAAAATCAATTATTTTTATCCGTTTTGTCTCCATATCCTCAATCATTATATTCTCCGGCTAAATTATTGGATAAAAAAGCAAAACATCTCTTAAATAACTCACTAGAGGTGATCCTACTTAAATCATTTAAGGCAAGTAGAAGGTTTTGCCAATTTTCCCAAGTAATATAGTCCTCCTCGAGGAATGAGTCACTTAAAAGAGTTGGGATAAGTGATTGACAAATAGATCAACAGATTGTGGAGAAAGTAATGCGGGGAACAAGATTTATAGCCTGTAATATTGTGTAGAGGTGTGTCAGAACAGATCCAGGGTGATGATCGACCCAGGGTGGCAGTTCGGGTGTGCACGCATGGCATGGACTGAATTTTGACGCTTGTCGATGAATCACCCCATATTTTTGGTGCAATTTTGTGCCGTTCTGTGAATCCAAAAATTAGGCACTTCGGCAGCAATGCAACCTACCTACGAGACCTACCATTCGTGATTTTATATTCTTTTTATTTTTGCTTTTAATTATATTTTCCCCTGCCTTCCACTTCAGGCACAAGTTATTTGAGAGGCTAATTAATCATTCAAGCTATTCAGGCGGTGGCAATACCTCATTCCCCAGGGCAATGCAGCTGGCATCGAGCGTAATTGAAGCGCATAATTTAGGATTCCAGAAGGTAGAGAAGACATTTCTGTGGTGCACTCCTGCTTCTTTTAAGTTCCTAAGGAAGTTGATTACCAGTGGTTGCAAAAGTATTGCCACAAAGCCTGATTTACATGCTCGGTACTCGCGTCACACATACGTGACGCGTGTTAGTTACAATCTTCTGAACGAGTGCTTTATAAAATCATGTAGTAAAAAGAGACGAGTCCAAAAAGCTATTTTACTCTGAGTTTGTTTGCCTTTTTTTTAAGGCCAATTTTTAGCTTCATTCTTTTCGATTAGCTATTGCAAAGGATTCACGCCATTTCTAAAAGTGTTAGAGAGGGAGACGAATAAGGAAAGGAAGAGTAAAAAAATACTTTATTTTTCTTTTAAAAAGTAGACGGACGGGACACTAGCAGTAGCGTACATGGATTGTCTTTTGTCGGGAACACTGCCCCACAGGCTTAATAAAGTGACGAGTCACTGTCATGACACCATCGTGTTCACCCACCTAGTGATTTATTGCATTCTCTTATTCTTCACTTCAAAAAGCGAAATCAACAGTACGTGTGCCCTCAAAAACCCCACAGGATGTGTCCCATGTACTTTGCGACATTCTTAGAGGTTAACTGCTCTGAAGAAGTAATAAATGCCCTTACAGTTAGTGAAATTATGCACCTTATGTGGTTTACCTCAGGCAATCCTTCTGCCTGTCTTTTTGATGGTCATGGAAAAAACAGAACATTTCCGCAATTTTAAGTTCCACCTTCATGGTGTCTTTTTTTGGCGGAGGGCGTGACTAACTAGGGCATTGATGGGGAAAAAATGAGGCCTAAATGGTGTAAACAGTCAGAACGCCTTGTTTACTAGATCATTTTTGCTCTTCTCTGTCATGCCTTTAGAATTGCCCAGACTGCGCAGATGCGTTGAGTGAATTACAGAATCACAAGAGCAAAAAATGTTACAATTTTTTCACGCACATAGGCCGTGAGTTAGTAAAGGTACCATTTTGGGCACTATTTGTTCCAACCAACTACATGGGTAGCATTAATGGCTATTTTTTATAAGAGCCACCAAAGACGCAAATTAAGAGCCTCAACAATGAAGGTACGTAAGGGTAGGAGTTTTGAGAATCGTATTTCTTTAAGTAACATAGGTGGAAGCCAAAATGATTAAATTACTTGCGAGCATAGAAAGGTAGTTTTATCTCTAAGCTAAATAATTTCTTTAAATTTGATAAAGAGTTTGATTTTATGGAGGTAGGAGCAACCGCAGTCAGAGGAAAAAAACAAAGGCTACCATGGGTTCGAATACGCAGGGCGGGAAGAGACAATTAGCAAAATATTTCTTTATAATTATTTCCAGTGGTTTTGTTTCACACAATGGGGTTATTTCAAAAGGTCTACCTTTAGGTCCAAATGGACGATCCCAAGTTGATGCATATGATTGACACCAAGGAGAATCTGAGCAATGAAATAAACTGCCTCCTGCTCTTCCAAGCGTTCGAATTCAGCAACACGAGCAAAAAGCTCACCACCTTTGACTCTAGAATTAAAGTCGCAAAAAAAGGGACTAGTTGTGACCGAAGAAAAATGCAATAAGAATGGCGCTTTAGGCCTGATATTGCAGCTTCATTTTCATACCGTACATTAAAAGAAGGCAACATTTCAGAAAAAAAGTATGAAAGAATTCTGCACAGACTACCAATTTTCATATATCTGCACCAAAGTAGTTTAGACTTACAGTTCCAGAAGAATGATTGAATAATCATCATGTTCATATATCTCATGTAGTTTAACAATCGTATGGTGATCGATTGATCGGAGAACCTGAACCTCACGTTCAACTTCTTCTGGGGTCATTCCACGTGAATTAGGATCATAGTGACCAAAAACAGTTTTCTGCTTCATTTTTATTATCTTTGCCGCAAATCTTTGGCCGGTTTTTCTGCATTCACAAACTTTTACCTCCGCAAAGTTTCCACTAGAATGGGTACGTGCATATAGGCAGCAACCCTACTCTCCAATTTTTTCTCCAAGAATATAAAGACGGTCGAATTCGTCCATCCTATCTAGCGCGTATCAACAAACTTAACAGCAAAATAAGCAGCATCTGCAGCGAATTAAAAATGTGCTAACCCTGAAATCCCAAAGAAGGACATTAATACGAAGAAGTCAAACAAGTGTAAATAAACGCATAGTTTAGGTGTTACATTGCATGGTATTTAACCAGCGAAATATTGTGAACATTTTATTACTATTAGGTCTTAATTTTACACGATTGAAAGCTCCTTGATTGGTCGAAGAAAACAATTTAATATTAAATACAAACGCAGCTTTTTCAAAAGAATAAGAAAATGCCTTACATTTTCATCCTTTTTATAGCGTCAGAAGAATTCGTTTACCTCCGTTTGTGAGTGACTCAACACCTAAAAACATTTAACTTTAGAAAATGCCAAAAGGGAATTAAAATGAAGCCCAATTAGTTTCTAATTGCATGAAGTTGCGCGTGGTCAGCTATGGTCGTTTTTGATAATTTTCTGTCAAACTTACAAACCTTTTGCTAAGCCCAGCGGCCTTTTGCAAAAATTTATTTTTCAATTGATAAATTTAAAAATACCACTTAGTAAGTTATTACTGCAACAGTTAGATATGTAATAAGAATCCACCCTCATAACGGTTTGATTTGAACACTAATGGTTGCTCTTGCTGTTGTTTAAAGTCGTGCTCCGTCTTAATATGGTGAGGCTTTCTTGTTGATTTTTGATCGGTTATTTAGCTTGATTTCCTGACCGAACCACCGTCTGAATGTAATAATTTAATTTACTTAAACGATGTTTCCACAGTGGACGAGCCCCCAGCCAAGATTATGCGCGAGGGACCTAATGTGGAGTTGCGATTCCTGATCTCCACGAAGGTAGGCCTTTGGGCTGATTTGTTTTCATATCTAGACTGCGGGCCTCATCATCGGCAAACGCGGAGAAAACATCAAGAAGCTGCGTGATGAGGTGAGGCGTTGTACAGTACATCCTGTTATCTACCACCGCAACTAGTCCCCAAACTAACCTAGCGGCTATTTCTTTTATTTCATATTATCTCCCATTGTCCCCGACCCTGAACCTATGCCCGTTCCCAATGGTACAATCCCTGTCACCCGTCCCATACCGTCTACCCTTGCCCGCACCTTTTCACTCGCATTGAAAATTGCGATGGGCTGATTTGTTTACATGTTGGTGCGTACTCTACAGTACTCTGTCACCATTAATATCCCCGATAGCAACGGACCCGAAAGGTATAGTTTTTGACCCCTTCTTTTCCCTTATTTCCTGCTTGCCGTGTAATCCTCGAATGCCTACCTTCATTACCCGTGTTTTAGGATCCTTATTTTAGACGGCGACGTGAACTCTGTCATTGAGATCATGCACAATACTCTCAAGCGGGTAATTTGCAAATTTATAATCTAAGTTTTTTAGCAAGCCATGTCACTTCAGGAAGACTGTGTCGATTTGCGTCTCCTTGTGCACCAGAGTCAGGCCGGATGCATTATCGGTAAAAGTGGACAGAAAATTAAAGAACTGCGGGAAGTAAGGTCATCTTTGGGCTGAATGAGTCACTCCTTTAGCAATCTATCTTAAAGACACTCAAGGTATATCAAATGCTATGTCCTGATTCGACTGATCGCATCGTACAACTGGTCGGTAGCGTGGCTCACGTCATTAGCTGTCTCCAAGCCATTTGCGAGCTGTTAGAGGGAGCTCCAGCCAAGGGGCCTCGACAAAATTACGATGCTCGAAGCTTCAACGAGGCGATGGCAATGCAGTACGGTGGATGGTGTGGTATGGGTATTCCCTCTTCCAGTAGCAGTTATGGAACACGTCGTAGCAACTTTGCGAATAATAGCTATCCACAGGTGCGCTTCTTGGACTCCTAGTTTATGTTCTATCGTCTTTTTATGCGACAACATCAGTTTTCTTGTCTCCAGAGCTCGATGTTAGCTGCCAGTTTGTTCAGTGGAGGTGGAGCAACTCCGCGCAGTGTTACGCAGGCGGCGGTGGTGAGTCAGGCTCTCGCTTCAGGCATTCCGCCCGCATCTGCTGCAGCGATGTTGGCCGCTACTGGGGGTCAGAACCATCCTGGGGGGCCCACATCAGGCCCTGCGGGTGATGCAGCCACTGCAGCCGCAATGATGGCTGCTGGGATGATGCGCGGGTTGGTTATCATCGTCTAATATTTCCCTTCCATCCGTGCTCCTTTACCTCGTGCGAGCGCCCCATTATTTTGCTCCATTGGTTGGATCTTTTTTATGCTCGGTGGGTTCATTTTCCTAGGCTTCCTGGAACTGTCAGCATGAACATCATTGCACCCACAACCACTACTCAGGTCTCGGTCAGCAACAAGGTCGGTTGTACTTATTAAATCGATCCTAATTTCTCGCCTCTCGTGTCAAATTCCATTCTCTTGCCTCCGTTAACATAGATGATTGGTGCTATCATGGGTCGCGGCGGTACGCGTATCAATCAAGTTCGAAAGGAATCAGGTGCGGACATCAAAATCAGCTCCCAAGATCCTGGAGTCGAAGATAGAATCATCACTATAACAGGCACTCCCGATCAGATTCAGAGTGCTCAGTTTTACTTGCAACTGTGGTAAGCTTTTGTTGCTAGGTTATGTGTTTTGGATTATTGATTGTTGGCTGTCGCCCTAACGTTTGCCCCTTCGTTTTTAGCGTGAAGCGTTTTGGTGAGCAGAGTTAAGCAGCTTCTGGATTTTTTGAGTCCCTCATCGGTCGGTGTGAAAAATCTCAATACATCAATGTACAGTTAGTTTATTGACACTCCTTCGATGATCATTCGTTTTAGGGATTGGAAATAAAGTTGCTGCTAATTAAGAATTTTATGATGCTTTGTGTTTGCTTGGTATGATACTGGACCGTGGAAGCCGATTTCTCTCCCTTTAATTGATGGATTACTAGCCGCGACCTCGTTTTGGATGGAAGTCCTAGCACCTGTCTGCGTTGGCCTTTTGGGCTTTTAATTAATCTTGGTTGCTAGCACTTAAAGTTAGGTGGAGCATTTCAGAATACCGTCTACACGGTCTGTGGTGGGCGTATCTCGTATCCCTGGAAGTGGTTCAACAATTTCGTCGCATGGGTCGCAGTATGCGATGGTCTCAGTGATTGTCGAGCTGAACTTGCGTAGGCTGTCCCCCATGAGCTACCGTGATTAGCGACTGTAGATTTTCAAAACCCTTAACCTCCAAGGTTTGAGTGCTAAGGCGCCTCAAATTTTTTCCCGACCTCCTCCGCGCCCTTATTGAAGGCGACAAGGCGTTCAACACAATTTGGGTAGGAGGGAGAGCAATCATCGCTCCCTCGGTGTGTCTAGAGCCCATGTCGGCAGGGCGCGATACGGAAGTGGAGGCGAGGCGCGGTGGTGGTAGGTGGAGGATGTATCGATCGTTGATCGGACGTTAGCGGCGTGCGAGATGTTCCGCGCGCCGATTGGCTGCA
This sequence comes from Taenia hydatigena, assembly GCA_036345935.2. Taxonomy (NCBI): domain Eukaryota; kingdom Metazoa; phylum Platyhelminthes; class Cestoda; order Cyclophyllidea; family Taeniidae; genus Taenia; species Taenia hydatigena. Next base: position 2,969,196 of record JADWOT020000005.1, read on the forward strand.
GCAGCGTTACCGTCGTGACACGTGCGCACCGACACGCAATGGAATGGCTGGCGTTGCAGACGCGTGGCGGTGCGTCTGCCAAGTGCGTATCGAGGCTGGGTGACTAACACTAGGAGCGGGGAAATATGGGAGGCCTTGGGATCACCCTCTATGCGAAGGAGTACCTGACGCTATACCTGCACTTGATGGCCTCATTTCCGTGCAACTACGCCATGCATACTAGGCCGAGGTGGTAGTGGAAACACCGTTTATTTTGGCGCAAAAGAAAGTTGCTAATTGGGCCAAAAGTTTTATTCCTGAAATCATTGGATTCTCTGAGCGCCGAAGGTTCGAAAACAAAGGTCCTAATCTATGGGGGATGAAGGTTATGTTTTGACCGTTAAGACCAATTTAACGGGATAAATTCAAACCAGCGAAACAAAAACAATTTGCAACTTTAACCAAAAAAAAAAAAAAATCGGAAAAGATGTTCGAGAGCGTAAGAGTGGCTGTAGTACTTTGTTTCTTTGAACGACCGGTTCAGGTCAGAGTCACAGAGGTGGCCATATTCCCCTAGCTGCAGAGGCTGACCTCCGGCCCACGCCTGCATGTTATTTCCCTCCGTTCGTTGAATATATATATACATATATTCGACTCTAGCATTCTGGGTTCTTTTGCCTTCGGGGGAGCCTCAAAAAGCTACAGTGACTATTGGAGCGTATTTGCGGAAGGCAAAAATAAAAGCTTTTAAGGAAAATGTTTTCACCCATATTTTTAAGTTGCATGCAGTCAAAGTGATGCATTTAATAATAAAAACGACTTTAATGAATCTGGACGTAATTTATCAAATTCATTTAACGGCACATATGCAAAGGATCAACAACGATGTTGTTCAAATATACGATTTTTTAGATGGGCAAAACAGAGTTATTAGGATTTTCAAATATAAATAGTACACTGTTTATTACACGAACCAAGCCTTTAGAAAAACGTGGTAAGGATATCGTATATTTCTTTTATGGAAAATGATATGCAACTAGGAAACTCTCACCCCAGCTCAAGCAATTTTAAAAAAATGTTGCCACAATGCAGGCCCCTCGTTTATGTGCTTTAATATGCAGGCGCCTGCTTCGTACTATCCAATAGTCCGCCTTGCGATGACGGATCGGACAGTTCGAGTCGAGAATATGCGGCGGCCCTACGAAAACCCTACGGAATGGAGACTAAGGAAGGCATTTTTAGTCAAGAACTTCGATGTCCTCGGACCCGAACGACTGGAATGTCTTTCGAATTGCTTCGTAAACCACGAACTCTATGGTGCAGGGTACCCCGGCAAAGTCATGTCAGAGGTAACAACATTCTTTTTCAAATTTATTTAATCAGATTCGTAAATATGGTGAAGGTATCATAGACAGCATTTACAATGGCAAGTCCTCCTTTACCCCTATTCATATTAAATAAATTGATGACGAAGTGTGCATTAATTCTTGATGAGTTTGGTCATTCTTTGCTGTAAGCAGACGGGAGAAGAATGCTTCAAGAAAACATGATTTTAGGTAAGAGCCGCTTTATTATTCCTGCAGAGAAGGATGCTAGGAAGCAGGGCAAATGTACCAACACATTCGAGCATCTATGTCTTCTTAAGGGTTTGGCATTGGCGCGATGATGCCTAGAAGGTTTTGGGCATTATTACTTAAAAAGGAATATTGTCAAGGGAAATCTTGCACATGGCTTGGCCTATTACCTTCTTTACCGATGACATTTGATATATCTAACATCGGAATTAGGCGTTAGTGTAAATTAAGCTAGATCCTACCTTGAACGACTGTATGGTAGGCGAAGTGGAGGTAGAGCACAAAAAGCATGTGCAGTGTGAACGCAGCCACGGCACCGGCAACGCGATAGCCATTTTCTGGGATGTTCGTCCACATTATCAACGCCTACATTTAGAGAAAACGGTGTTGGGCTGGTGGTTAAACAAATCCAGAGAGATGACCAAGTTGATGGAATCGCTACTGACCATTTTCGCTCCAGCGATGCCACAGACCAGAACCCAAAGTATGAAAAACAGCCTCTCAGACGCTCCATTATGCGTAGCCGCACAAATAAAGAGGACAACGCAAGTAGAGCACAACGCGTAGCCCTGAAGAGTGATAAACAGGAAAGGGTTAAGGAAAATTGCATAGAAACCAAATCCTTGACAAGAAATAGTGTTTTTTTTACTATTGTAGGTCTGGTAATTAAGGTGTCGAAGCAGAAACGCATTCAATGCCCTAGGGTTGAACACACCACGAAAGAGAGGATTTGCGAGAAGACAACTGTGGATTTGCCAAAGTAGCAGACGGCGAGTAGGACACCAGAGAAAGCAAGCCAATAACCAAAACACGTTAAGAATGCAGATCCCATCAGGGTGCCTTCTTGCTAAAAAAAACGTGAGGACAAATAGCGTTTGCCTACCACTTTGTGGTCGGACAGTTTCATTTCGAAGAGCAAAACTGCAATCAACGTTAAGCAGGCCATAAAGGGTCCATAAAGATCATGACCTGAAGAAAGAGAGAAAGGTGGGCGAGGATCGATGGACTTTAAAACTCGGCCCAGAACTTCTCTTGGCTCAACATCAAAATAGGGACGAAAAGAGTCGATTTTAGCGTAGTTCCGGTAGGCCGATTCAGCTCGTTTTTTGCTTTCTGACCAGACCTAGGTAAAAATTAATGGGGAGGAGAATTACTCACCGATGCAGAAAAGGCTGAGAATAGTTCTGAAGGCCCCATATTTGATCTCGAATTACTCCTTTGCACTATCGTAGGCGGCGATTCATCTCCATGCATTGGAAGCATTTTTTTCTAAGCACTTGAAACAAAGCAACAGCCCTACTTGGCAAAAGCAAAAGCGAAAATCAACTTTTCACAAAGTAGCACCAAAATAACCAAGAAGCCCTCTTTAAAAAAGCCTCTAGTATTTACCGAGAAAATAAACCGATGTAAAAACGGTTATTTACCTAAAATGATTTTTTGATGCATTAGCCACAATTCAATAATAACAGCAAAATTCAACTAGGGAAGAAAATCTGAACAATCTATGGACCAAGTCTGGGAAGACTATACTAGAATAACTACAAAATTATCACGTTAGCTATTTCCACATGTTTGAACTGTCATAAAGAGATTAAGAAGAGTACGGTAGGAACCTGAAATGGACGTAAGTGGAATACACAATAAATCATTTCAAAGATTAAGACAAACATTGTTATTCATTACCAATATCGGTTATTACTGCTATGCAGAAACACGTAAAGATGGATTACGCGGGTCAAAAAGAGCTTTGAGTTAGGCTGGATTGGAGAACTTACAAAATCTAGGTCATTGAAGTTTGGTTTTTTAAAGGTTAAAAAACTTGTTTTTTAAAGCTGAGAATGTCCATTTAGTTCGATTAAACCCTTTGTGAAAGAGAGGGAAATGAGATTTTGGTGTAGTGCTTTGTTTGTTTGTACTACTGGCTTTTGGTGAGGAACACAGGGGTGGCCATCTTGCCCTAGCTGCGTAAGCTGACCGCTAGGCCATGCCATCAGCTCATTTCCCTCTGCCCGTTAAATATGTATATATATTTCACCCTAGTATCCTACATTCTCTTGCCTTCGAGGGAGCCTCGGGACGCTACAGCTGGCGTGGGCCAAGAGCCAGACCACGCGGATCAGAGCAATTCAGTCACCTCTGTCACCCTAACCAAAATCGGCAGTCTAACCAAACAAAGTATTGCATCGCCAATCTCCCCATTTAAGCGTCGTTGCCGACGCTCCCTTTGGTAAATCTTTTGCATCAGCTCTCACAAAGTAATCAGATCCGCGATATGCACCCACGAGCTAATAATGCCAGTGGCTGGCATTCGACACAAAAGATCAACCTTAGCGGTTTAGTTAAATTTGCATTTTCGAACGCTTGGGTAACAAAGTTCAGAATAAGAGGTCCTGCCAACCATCATTATGGTTCGCAAGCAGACGTTAGCACACCAATCATCTTTAGCAAGTATATAAGGGGTAATCCTCGGCACAAAATCTTCCCAGGTGGTCCATGGCTAGTATCAATTCAGTAGTTAATAGCTTTTTTTATGAAACACGGTGATGGGACAGGTGCCGAATGTGGACGTCGCTCATAGCTCTTTTGCTGTGAGAGGTCATGGATACTTCGGTAGCGTTTCGAGGCTTCCCTAAAGGCAAAAGAACCCAGAATGCTAGAGTAGTATATATATATATAAGCTGCTGGCATGGTTCGGAGGCCAGCCAACGCAGCTAGGGCAATATGACCACCTCTGTGACCCTGACCGGAACCGGTCGTTCTAACAAACAAAGTACTACAACTTTTATCTGTAGCACATGCACTTCATTCGCCCAGGTGCAATGTGCCACAGGTAATAGTGATCGAGATGTCAGGGTAAGCGTCATTTTTGGGTCTCTTTATTGCCCCTTGAAACTTTCTTAATAAGACATAAACATATTTTGATCAGGCTGAATATGTGTTTCAATTCAAGGAATTCCCTAAAGGCAATATGGCCACCCAAGTGGCCAAAATCGAAACCGACCGTCAAAACAAAGTATTTAATGGCCTATTTTCAACTTCAGGCATCGTCACCAGCGCTTTCTTGGTGAACATTTCGCGCTAGCTATCGCAGTGTAATCAGTGCTGGAAGAAACACTTACGAGCCGACGGTGCCAGTCATCGCAATTCCAGCGCAGCTGAAGAGATGCTTGATCACTACGTCACTGTTTCCTCTTAGAAGTTCGATCAGACTTTTAACTTTGTCGAGTTTGAAAACCGGATTCGGAATAGGAGGTTTTGACAAGCATCAGCTTTTTTATAAAGAGAAGTTAGAACACCGGTTTCCTTAAGTAGGAATACTAGGGAAATCTCCACATCAAAATTTTCCAGATTTTGCGTCTTTTGTTGCCTCAGCTGTTACTAGCCTTCTTGCAGTAGCTAAGATGGGGTGGATGCAGAATGCAGAAGTCGACCTTAGACCTTCTGTTATTAGATATTGGAAACTATCTATCCGGAGCAAATGAGCTTCTTCCTTATCACTGATTTGCACAAACGGCATAAATCAGGATAGAAAATTTATAAAGTCGGGCCCGCTTTCCACTGCCAACAATGCAGCGTCCTGAGACCTTCTTGAATGCAAAAGAAGGCAAAATATCAGAGCAAGAGGGAACGGTGCTGCTGATGTGGTCCAGAGGCGAGCCTACGCGGCTAAAGTAATATGACCACCTAGTTGACAAAAATCGGCAGTCGAAAAAAACAAGGTTTTACAGATAATTTGCACAAAGAAGGCAAAAATGGACAAACAGGTGCCGATAACTGAAGCCGAGAGTTAAATCATAAGACCAAACCATTCATCTGTAGCTAATCACTAAGTAGTAAAAGTGCGAATGGAAAATCGTGGAAATCTCGTTTGCTTACTGTGTCGCCTTTGGAAAGTTGAAAGTAAAAAAAATTAAGGTGAATACGCGGTGATATTAATTACTTTAAATGGTTGATTAGGTATTTTTTTTCTTCTTTGCACTCAATAAATGGTACAGGCATTAAACTTCGGCTACGTTAAAAGTTTAAGACTAGATTGAGTAGAATGGTATCAACATTGACGGCAGCACAAACAAACAAAGTACTACATTGCCTCTCTTCTCTTTTGAGCATCGTCCTCGACGGACCCCTCGGTACACCTTCCGCGTCACCCATCGCAACATACTCAGGGCTGCAAGAAGCATCCACGAGCTAACCATACCAGTCGCCCACATTCGACGCGATTGAGACGATGATTGACACCAACGTCAGTGACCCCTCTTGACAGTGCATTGCACCTCGAGTTTCGTTTGGCTTGGGAACAAAGTTCGGAATAAGTGGTTCTGCCGACCATCAGTATGTCCGTAGGGGGGCGTTAGCACGCCTATCTCCTTAGGCAAGTATATTAAAGGTAATCTTCGGAACGGAACTCCTTAGGTGGTCCATGGCTAGTGTCGCCTCAGTTGTTGATAGCTTTCTTGTAGAACACGGAGATGGGTTGGATACCGGAGGTGGACGTCATTCGTGGCCCATCCTCAGCACATGCACTACTTTCGCACCGCTGCAACATGACGCAGGAGGCAGAAATCGGAATAAAAAACCTATAGAGTAAGACCCGCCTTTTGCTGTTACCAATGTAGCTTCCCGAGGCTCTCTCGAAGGCAAGAAGGCAGAATGCTAGAGTGGAATATATATGTGTTCAACGGGCAGAGGAAAATAGGCTGCTGGCATGGCCTGGAGGCCAGCCTCCGCAACTAGGGCAAGGAGGTTAACCCTCTAATGGCAGTGCATGCTACAAAGACTAAAATTTAAACTATATTTATAAGAATGCAATCTTTTTATAACTTGGTCATAATTTGCATTCTAAATATTTCCAAATAGCCAATTTATTTTTTCGTCATTTCGAACGGAGATTAAATTACTTTAATTTTTAGGCATTCGTGCATGGTAATGGTTTTGTATAGAGGCATCAATTTTTTTGTGAACATGCAGTTAGCTACATTGTTTTAATACGTTTGACCTCGTTCGCCGCTTCAAATTGCAGGATTATATGTCAAATTGTCTGGTTTTACGTGGATGCTTCTCCTAATTTCTCATGGATTACACGGATACATTCACTGAGATATTTTCTGGCAGAGGCTTTTCAAACTACATAGATTTTGAGAAAGCTATTAATGAATTCCAGGAGGTACGTGTGATGAAGTTCCGCCACAATCGTATTTACTGTTCTAGTTGACTGGATTGCGTTTTATTTTCAAGCGTACCTTCCTTTACCCATCCGAACATCCTCGTCGTTCCACTTTGGTTTATAAATCTCTTCAGTATGTTTGTTCGGAGAGTAAGCCCAGGTAGTTTGAATAGGCTTTATCCATTTCCAGAACTGGTACCGGTTGTGAGGCCTCCTTTACTGTAGGCTGTCGTAACGGCTTTCTTTACGTTTCAAAGTATCATATGGTGCATAATCACGCAATAATAAAAAGAACGCTTGACAAGCCAAAGCCTGAGCGTATGCGTGGTCAATTACTCCAATTTTTTAGCATATATTGTCATTACTGATTATTCTACGCAGTTTATGCAAATCTTTCCGTCTCTGGTGTTTTCCTCACTTAGTGAGCTTGAAGATAAAATGGAGGAATTCCAGATGGTAAGCGTTACCGCATGACTCTTGTTATCGCCCTCTCAGAAAACAGGGTGCATGTATGCTAAAAGGCATACATGTCCATGGCCCAAAGATGACCTGGAACACCAGGACGTGGTCTACAAGAAATTCGCCTACGAATGCTTTCACTATGGCTACTGTAAGGATCGAAACGTTGCCAAACCCGACAGAAGGTAATTGAGCTTTTTTAATGATTGACCCTGATTACTAAATTGTGCCGCTAGATCGTGCAGAACTGGATGCAAGTCAGTTGTATTTGTTACATGTCGCAATAATCAATTGCACATTTCCCGTTTCGACATGCGTCATAACCATCCCGTTTCTGGCTCCTGCGGCTACGTCTATCGCCGAAATCGTCGTCTCAACCCTCAGCAACTTGCTATAATTAAGGAGTTGCTCAGGGAAAATCAGCATGAATTTGCTCTAAAGGAATACATCCAAAGTAATGACTTGTATGTATTTTCACCGTTCCTTAGGTGCATTTCATGTTTATCTGACAACGGCGGATGTTCGAAATTTGAAAAGAAAGCTGCAGCCTAAAAGGGGTGCTCGACGTCTCCTTGGCTTGACACTTAAGTCCTTAGGTAGTGAGGGCTATGCGGAAGTCCTAACTGATGAGGATGGTGTGGATCGTGTGATATCCTTTACAGCCCCATTTTTGGTGAAAAACTTTCACTTTTATCCTGAGGTGGTTCAGATAAGTGAACTCACGGGGGCTGCCTTTTCCGTCTATCATTTCTCCATCATAGATCGCCAACTTGTCAGCAGGACTGTGATGTTCTCATTTGTACTGGATCAAGGTGTTTGTGGCACCTTTGCTTCCGTGTTACAGTCCTTCAGACATCTAATGCAGTCGAAGGTGGAAGAGATCGAGACCATTTTTGTGGACATTAATTCTATTGAATGTCACGTAATCCACCAGGAAATACCTCAAGCTCGAATGCTCTTTTATCAAAACAGTGTCCTCGAAGACGTAAAGGAGCGTATCAAGGACGTTTCAGTTATTCACTGCGATAAGAAAGACCTCTTCCAGCACTTCTGTAATGCATTGAAGACCCCAGATGGTGAAGTTTACCTAGAATCCCTTCAAGAGATCGCTAACACTTCACCGACTTTTTGGAATATTATTAACGAAACCTGGACACCGTGTGTCGAACAATGGGCTGAGCATCTTCGTCTCACTCAGTTAACTTTCGGCATTGAAAATCGTAACTCGGTCGATTTGGAGCACTTTGAATCGGTCCTCAAAATGCACAGCAGCCTCGATTCCTGCGCGAGGAGGTTACTCGAGCTTGCGATTCCAGCCAAACCGTCCTATGAGTTTATCTGCAAGCGTGATTTCCCTGGTCAACCCGATGATGTTCAATCCCTACTTCGCCTTCTTTCTGAGCCAGTGGCGGGAGTAGTTCTTTCTCACCTCGAGACTGCGCAAACATCCTCAGAAGTCCTCCCCGATCTGTCGACACGAAGATGTTGCTGTTCTTTCAATCTGCAATGGCGCTTGCCTTGCCTTCACCTCATAAAAGCTGCGAGATCGGCCTACATCCCTTTGCCAAGTTTGTTGAAGGGCTCTAGATGGCTAGAACACTGGCCGATGGAATGTTCGGAGGTGGGCAGCTCTGTCGAAACAGTTGCAGAAGGGGACACTGAATTGGATTTTTTGTCGCCTGCTGCAAAGCTGCTGAAAATTGATATGCAATTGCAGAACATTCAGGAGATGGTAGTGTCGGCAGACTCGGCCAAATTTAAGCGAAGGCAGCGAGAGTTGAAGGAGCTGGAGAGTCGATGGTTGCAGGAAGACGTGGCCTTGCCTGGCACCAGTGCTGACGGACCATCCTAGTGGCGCAGAGTCACTGGTGTGATTCCTGCATTTAATGAGTAACCTATTTTGTAACTGCGTAACCTGTACATTTCTACCCTAATTTATCATGAAGAAGAGCCACATGAGCACCGATGTTAGTTTTGTTTTTGCTGGGTTGATTCTCAGTTCTACTTATTTTCAAATAAGTAGAAAGCTCCCCGCTTGATTGCTCCCATGACGGCACAGAAGTTTATATTTCTGGTCATTCTTATGAAATAGTCGCGTAGGCTCTCCATGATTTTTACTAAATAATGCTTTTAAAAGGGTGGGAAACTTCTTATTGGTATTGTACTGTCTGCATGAGTTTAACTAGAAGCAGGTCGCTTTTTTACCTCATTTTTATCCCCCAACTGCTTATCACACTCGGAAAGCATGTGATTTTTAAACGCGTGTCTCAAAGGAAGGTGACAGGGGCTTGGAGATGAGGTGATGTTGCGTTATCTTCCAATCTCCGTCTGCAAATCCTCTCTCGGGTGAGTTTTGCAATGTTGCGAAACATTTGTTAGACATTATCTTGACTCATTGGCCTTACTATGCTTTGCTCAATTATGGAATTCAATTATTCATATTGAAAGAATGGCATGCATCTGTCGTTGAGCTGATTAACGTCACTTTTGGTTGAGAGTGCTGTGGATGCCATGTTTGACGAGTGAAGGGGAGAGGGCCACGCTCTTGGACCGCTGCTTGCTCCTCAATGCTTCGTGTGCTTGCATAAACAATTGAATGTACTTTAAAAGTCCCTCTCATGCATTGCAGTGGGCTAAATTTGACGTTACTGGGTCACTTTTTGGCCAATTGATACGCTTTTTGTTTTCTACAAGGCCTTCATCTTGGTGGACTCCATGAACCTTTATGCTATTTGCATTAGCTTGATGCTGCTCAAGTGCCTCTGTGTGGATGACTGGTTGAATGTTCTTGTGTTGGGCATACTAATCCCATCCACTTTGTCAGATTTGACAGTTTTGTTCTTGTTCACTAACGTCATGTCTATCTACCACTTAAAGCTGGTGCTCTAGAAGTCCCAGTTTATCCGCTCTAACTGATCTGCTTGTCCAGTCCTCTTACCTAACCAAGAGATAGGCCAGAGTGATAAATATGGGTCAGCGCCAGGTCCAGGTGGAGTAGAAAATCTCGGGATACTCCTTCATCTGTATCACGCTCGCTCACCATTACCACTCTCGTAAAGCTCCGAAACGAGATCACGAAGCTTACGTACACAACTGGTGGACTATACGAACACTGGACGACTGATTTAAGGATGAAAGTAAAGTTGCCTCACCGTAAACATCGTAATATGAAAAAATGGCATGACGAGGAGATGCACGATGAATGGTTAGTTAGCTATTAATTAAAGCAGGTTCTTAGCTCCCCAAATCTGCTCGTTTGCTCTCCCACTTGTTAATTAATGCGTCTAATTTATAGGCAGCAACGCTTCGTGTAATACTCCGCCTAAAGGATCTTCACACCCCTCCACTCTACCCTTTTTATCCCTCTTTTGGTCTTACTCTTCCTGGGGTGAGGTCAGATAGCAAAGCCACTGCAATGTCGACGGGAGGTGAGGTTGCTCCGGCGAATGGGATAACATAGAAGAAGTAGACACAAATGGATTGAATTGTGCACAATCCTTTTATCCGTAAATTAGGTGTTTTATGTTCATTAACACTTTTTATTGCAATGTTTGTTCCAGCAACACTACTAATTAGTAGTATATGAGGTGATTTCTCACTCTCCATAGGTTTTGTTGTCTCTAGACAAAAGGTTCGATCACCTCCGTCTTCACCAACAAAAGCACTATCACAGGGGTCATATCGCGCTTGGTGGTTCTTGTTGTCAACACAATGAGGGCATTCCATCCCAGTGGGAAGGTGGAGACTGTTCACTTTATCACCTGCTGATATCCCCAAAAGGAATAAGACGAAATGGGGAAATTAATGCTACCAGAGGTAATTAGGACTACGCCTAGGGTTTTGGGAACGCCCCAAACGTATATGGTGGGGCGGGGGATGGGGAGAGTAGGCCAAATTGGCTGTATAATTTTTATTAATTTGGTGTAAAAATTAGCCATGCAAGAAGATGGGACAAATTGACTGGTAGTGATGGATTGCTAAATCTGTTAGTGGCAAATTGCTGTTTGATTTGTATCTGGATGGATTCCAGCTGTTATGGATTGCAGAGTTATCCCTGCCATTTGTTGTGTGTTTCCTCTCCGTTTATGATGGGGTCACTTTATCTGTACTTCTAAATCAGTTGTTTGCCGTTTACTTAGTCCGCATGACAGTGGATGTTTGTAGGCCTTGTTTACTTGCCTCGTCATCCCTTCACGGTGCTCTCTACGGATGTCAGATGTAAGCAAGCTTGAATGCAATCGTGGTCTGCCCCCTTGCTAGGCAAGAAGACTGGTCGAGCAAGTTAGCTACTGTTGACCAGAGCTACTATCTTGTTATTCACATCACGTCGAGATTTCTAGCGAAAATTTGTGTTACATATATCCGGTAGGAAGTGGCATGTCTCTTCTGCCACCCGTTATGATAGTTGGCGTAGGTGTTCTGAGGCGGTCCGGTTCTTTTTGGACTACAGCAGACACCGCTACTCAATTTCACAGTCGAGTAGGAGAAGGTGATGAGTGTATGAAAGATGATGAACCCATTTTAATGTGGATGAACACGTCTAACGTCCTTCGCCTCCATTCATCAAACTTTGAAGTCTCCGTTTGGACAGCACGACTTTCGCTGACAGGCATTTATAGAGTCTTGCATGTGGAATCGAGTTTTACCATTTCCTGCCTCTCTAATTACTGATATTAATTTCTTAATGCATCTGTACCGTGTTTAGAAACTTCTTCCTCAACCTCGATATCATAAATCCTTTTAAGCTGGAAACTTGGTCCTGCAGCACTTTCATCCACGCTCCAATCCATGCTCTTCGTCTCATTTCTTTACTACTAGCAAATTGAAAGCGATGAATTCTAAGGGGACAATCACAAGTAAACAACAGGACTTACAAGGAAATTAATACAACTCTCTTTTCTTTGGACAATTTTTATGCATTCCTTTTTTCGTCTTAAACTAAACTGGTATCGATATTGGTCGTGGCAATCCTAGGCTACACGGCAATTTCGGTCTCGCGCCGAATTGACCTCCTTTCTCACTCTCCAAAATCTTTGTGCCAAAGAAGTTTGCCCAAATCCTGGCCATTTGTAACATTCCCAAAGCCTGTCTTTCGTGTATGCGAGTAGATGCAACTTTGTTTAGAAAAACATTTGTGACAGATGCAAGTAGACTGCTGACAGAATAACTTGATCGCTGGGTCGTAAAGATAAGATGGAACTGGAGATTGCGCAGTTAGGAAAATCCACAACTCGTAAACAATCAAATCAGAGTAAGTCTTGTAAATCTCTTAAATTACTCCCCAGGAAAATAAATATAAATGTTAATTTCGAAGCAATGCAGATTTTGATGTGAATAAAAGGAGGCCACAAACAACAGGGCGGGTTAACAACTGTATAACTTCAGAATCATTGATTGCACAATGTTGCTGTCAGGACTAAAACTACTTATAAGCGGCGCCTTTATGCAGCAAAATATGGCTCCAATGTCACAAAGATCATAACTATGCCCATTTCATATAACAGGGTCTTGCGTCATTTTAATGATAGTTCTGAACGCTATTTTACTGTGTAAAGTTAAGAGTGATGTAATGCCCAATTTCCTCCCAAAAAATAAACGAAATTGGGCTTTATGCAGCCTGCACCCACTCAAGTTCGCGTACATTAAATTTTGGTTATTTGTGTAGTAACAAACAATGCCTTCATTGTGGTAAATTTAAACAAAAGTGAAATAATCAAAGTGTAACTAAGAACAAACTAGACATGTTTTTTTTGTAAAAGCAAACCGTCTATGGAATTAAGCTCAATTTGTCTGCTAATTCGATTGCATTGTTAGCGCGATTTTATTGTTAACACTAAATTAAAACATTTGATTTTCTCTGTCCCTTACAGGTAAAAGAAAGCAAAATATCAGGGTAGATTATATGCATTCAACAGGCAGAGGAAATGAGCCGCTGGCATAGCTCTGAGACTAAATCTGTGTTACCCTGACCGAAACTGGCAGTCCAAACAAACAAAGTATTACATTGTCCCTCTCCTCTTTCGAGCATCGCCCCCCGACGCTCCCCTTGTTAGACATCGCGCGTCAGCCTTCACAACGTAATTAGTGCTGCAATAAGCATCCACGAGCTAATAATGCCAGTCGCCGACATTCGACACAAAAGGCCAATCTTGGCAGTTTAATTAAGTTTGGTGTTTCGTTCGCTTGGGTAACAAAGTTTAGAATTAGAGGCCTTGCCAACCATCATTATGTTCGTACGCAGACGTTAGCGCCCCGATCTCCTTTAGCAAGTGTATTAGGGATAATCCCCGAGCCGAAATCTTTCCAGGTGGTCCATGGCTTGTATCGATTCAGTTGTTAATAGCTTTTTTGTGAAACACGAAGATAAGGCAGATGCCGAAGGTGAACGTCAATCATAGTCCTTCTGCTATGGGATGTCAGAGATACTCCCTTCAGTAGCACATGCACTTCTCTCGCACCGCTGCATTGTGCTACAGGTGGTAGAGATCGGGATAGAAATCCTGTAGAGTCGGGTCTGCTTTCTGCTGTAAAAGAAGGCAAAATACCGGGGCAGAATACATATACATTCAACAGACACAGGGAAATGAGCCGCTGGCGCGTTTCGCAGGCTAGCCTACGCTGCTAGGGCAATATGGCCACATTTCTGTGACTCTGACCGAAACTGGCAGTCAATAAAACAGTTTTGCAATAACTTTGTGTAAGTTGTATATTTGCTTTTGCAATATGCATAAAAGCGTGAAATTCTTTGATTTTCTGGTCAATAATGCAGTAGATTCTTAATGGCTCCCAATTCCTTTGTATATAGATGTGCATTTCTCTCTGGTCCTATTCATCCCAGATAAGTATGGGATAACATCATCCGCCATTTACCGTGGATGATAAAAATATCTTCCTTTTTCTATGGCTGTAGATACACTGCTCCCTCACTAACGGATAGATGCGCGATTTTTAGATAAACGAATGCCTCCACACACACACACACACACACACACAAAGGCGCTATCAGATTGCATTGAGCATCTAAGTACGTTCCATTTGGTGTTTTACACTTTCTCTTATGCACAAACGTGGACAGGACAAAGTACGTCCTCCTTTAGTTTGCGCCGACTAGACACTTGTCTATCCGGATGACTGCCTAACTAACCGGCTTGCTCTCTAAAGTATTCTGTTTTTGTGATTGTGTCGAATTAATTTTCCAGTGAGCAAAAATCTACCGCTAGTTGCTTTTTTGAGAAAAATTCTCCCCTAAGCCTTGCCCCAAATCCTCTCCACAAGGATTCACCTTCCTCCCACTCGCTCTCTCCCCTAATGGGAGCGGAAATGAGTGTTAGGCTGAATGGTTCACTGCCAAGTGCTCACTAGCCGAAATTAAATGTCTCCATGACAGTCCAAACCCGAAGATTTAGTGCGAAGATAATGTGCAATCTAACGGCCATTTTCTCTTGTCGCTACAAAACTAACCCATGAGAAGACTTCTCAGCATTTTTTGGGGGAAAAGAGAGTTAAAAATAGGGCTTGAGTGTGGAAAATATCGCCTCACACATGTCCTCACTTCATGCTCCCCACATTCCTTTGTTTATGCAAGCTTCAAGGGAATAGCAACCTTTTGCAGCAATGCCAATCACACGGAGAGGCGATAATAAATGCTTTGAAGGCAAATAAAAAAGCAGAGCGGAGGTGATTAGAGCCTTTTTTTTCTTATAAAATCTCCAGTGTCTCGTCTGGAAAGGCCTGCGCCGTCCTACACATGTGTATGTTAATAATTTATTCAATCAACAATCTTTTTTCAAAAAAAGAGGGAACACTAACAGCTTAAACTTATTTAGTAAGGTCATGGTTTCTTCCTAAAAGTAAAGGAAGCCCACGTTTCCCTCTCCTCGACTCCGATGAAGGGAGCTGGGCGGGTTGTGTTCACTTTTCAAACATCGAACTCTTTAAAACAAAGATTTTGCACCCAAAAATCTTTTGGACAAACTTTCATTGTTTTTTTTCCATCCTCATGAAAAAAATGTCAAAGCTGAAGTGACTTGAGGTGGAGTTTGAAAAGCACATAATTTTCGTTTACCCTTCTTCTCCTGTCAACTAAGGCGAAGCGCCTAGAGCGCAATTGTCGGGATGACAAGACGCGTCACACCGTTGTCTAAACAATCAGACTTTCGCATTGCAGGGCTTAAGAGAAGGGGAAAAGGAAACAGTCACAGAAAGTACGCATTTTATCCTGTGAAGGAGAATTACAAAGCCCACACAGAGGTTTGACGACTCTCATGGCCTATAAATGTACACCAAAATGACAAGGAGGTGGGGACGAAAGGGAGAATAACCTTCTTTTTTTTTACAAATGGGAAAGAGCAGGCAGTGGTTTCATCGCATGAGGGATACTTCCCTATTCTCCACAATTAGGTGTTGTTTGTTCTCTCTTATGAGATAAATCCACACAGGTGGAGCATTTCTCACCGTGGAGGCACAGTCCAGACAGGTGATTAGGGCGTCTCGGTAGGACTGTTTTACCAGAGGTACTTGTAGCAATGACTCGGGAGTGGGAGCCACCTCAACAATGTCATCCTGGTCGCTTGACCTCTCTTGATCGGCCACTTCGACCGTCTCACACGAGGCAGCTGAGTTGATAAACTCATTCACCCAACACAGCACTGCTAGGGGGATTTGACTCCAATGGAAGAATTTTTTGGCTCGCATATTTGTTTTGTGGAACATTTTTGGAGGCCAACAACTACTAGCAGCCCACATCTGATAGTTGGTCACATACTCCAGGTAGTTGATGGGATCCAGCTCGGCTACTGCAGTGAGAGCTAAGTGATCATTGAAAGGTGAGAGAAGACACAAAAAGGTGTGACCAGCACTGAGATACACTTTTTGTAACAATTCCGGTTGATAGGGCACTCTTGAGACTATCCATCTATCTGAGGTGGCCGTCTCACTGATGGGCAGTACCGTCTCCTCACTCTTGCTCTCATTGTTCCCTTTTTGGTGTCGTTTGGGAATGAGTAAATTGTAAGTGGACGTGGACGTATCAAAGAGTCGAAGGAAGTGATTATTAAAGATCTCGAGAAATTGTCGCGATCCACCCATCATACAAAGCCGATCAATGTCGTAGGAGGTGAAACACAGGGGTAATAGGAGGTCAAGCGATTTTGTGGCTTCTGGACTGTCACCATCCCTCTTATCTCGCAATTCTATTATCTCCAAGTCCAACAGTTTCTCCTCTTCATTTGTGTCCTGAAGAAAACGAAAACGTATGAACAATTTATTCAGTTAGAAATGGGCAATAATAAGCGCGAACATTCGCCTCTTTTGTCTTCGGAAACCACATTGACCTCAACCGAAACATCGTGATTAATTAGCCCTGTGCGAGGTCAAAATGGCGCTTCCTCTATCTTCTCTGTAGAAAAACTTCCTTTCATCAAGAAATTTTCTCTTCAAGTTAATTCGTGCACTAAAGCAAGGTATTTGGTGGGAAATTCCGTTAGGCTAGGCGATTTTGGCCTTTTTGCGATTAAATCGGTGCATTAAAACAAACCAACTGGCGGGAAAAGTGATCTTTTAAAAAGTGCTTATCTGAATAGGTAATCTTACAGCTAATCAGTCGCTTGGGCGAATGCAGTTCGTTTTGTGCATAAAAAGGGTTTTCCTGATAGAAAAATTTTAAAATAATTTGGAATTTCACTCGGCGAGGAGCCAGTCCACTCCGGTGTGTTAAACCAACTTAATTGGCAGATGAAAGTGCTTATTATTTGATGCGTTCTATCAGTTTTATTTATAATTTGAGAGTTTATACAATGCGTCGTTTTTAGCGTCTAATTTTGTCCTCCATTGTGGGTGGAAGTCCAACGATTGCCCGCATTCCACACATTTGGGGCGGTGGAAGGGAGCGAGGCGGTGGGGCCGAAAAGAAAGGAACAGACAACAATCGCGTGAGCTATTTAACTTGCTAAAAAAGTAAGTCTTTTCCAAATGGAAGTAAAAGGCATGCAGGAAGAAGAGGAGTTGAAACGCATCCTTTGCCCTAGGATAAAAGGTCGTAGAAGGCAATGCATTAGGGAAGTTAGGCGGACCAAATAAAAGGGGAGAGAAAGGAAAGTAAGGGGTGAACGCGAAGGCAGTAATGGGGCGAATTCTACAAGTTAGTGCCTCGTTCTTGCATTTTAATTGGGACTAAAGTGTTTCCTGGATCCAGGCGGCCAATTTATTGCGATCAACTGGATCTTGATCAAAATACGGTTTAAATTTCTTTCTTTTTTAATTTGAAACTTGAGTGAGAAGATGCTCTACTTTAAAGTAGAAAGTCGGAGGCTTCTGGGATGGTGTTTGAGAGGTTAAAAACTAAAAGGACGTCAAAACTAAGCAAATGAGATTCCACTCCAAGCCTTACTTTGATTATGGGTGTAGTCATGCATTTGTTGTCAAGACGAGATGACAGTTGCTTAGAGACACACAAGGAGGTGGAAAATGGAAGGAGGCATCCTCAATGAAGGCTCTTCTTTCTAAAGAGTGCCTAAACACATCCCACTTTTCCAGCAAGACAAAAGGTCTTGGGAACATGTTTAAATGCCTGCCAACCACTATGCACGCAAAAAACCGACAAGGAAAGCGAGAGAAAGAGAGAGAAAGGGCGTAACCTCGTAGAGGTAAGTTGGTGTGCGTTTTAGAATTACAGAGCTAGCAGTTATTGGACTGTCTGTAGACAACAACTATTAGTGTGTTATTGAACATTCTGAGAATAGACGGATGAATGGTTGGATAGATGGATGGGTGTAGGACGGCTACAGCATTAATGAATGAATAAACGGGTAGATGAGTTGGTGGATGGATGAATGGGCAGCTGAACGGATGTAGGATGGGTAGATGGACGAATGGATATAAATGGTTTCGAGATAGATGAACAGACAGTTGGATAGTCGATAGTGGATGGATCGATGGATGGGTGGACGGTTCAGGGTGGAGGAATGGAGAGATGGATAGCTTCATGAGTGAATTCAGGATACAGAGGCACAAGATAAATGGATGGTCAGATGAGTGGATGCAGGATGAGTAGAGGAGTGGAAGGATGTAAAGTGGAAGAAAGAATAGGCGAATGGACAATACAGGCTAGATGGATGGATAGAGGATTGGCCGTTTTGCTTCACTGATCAAGAAGTCTCAGAACTATCAAACTTTTCCAGCTCACTGCAAAGCTGTCACACTCATTTTGCTCAACGCCAGAGCAGACAGGCCAGTTTTGGCGGTGGTGGTGTTGCATAGTCCAAGCCACCTTCAAGGACCCTCTTAAGCATGGAATTTGGTGTGTATTGAGCATCTTATCATTGTCAGGTATCCACAAAGTTGGACAGATATTCTGCGTGGATGGGAGCGGTGGCCTTCGAAAGCCCAATCGCAATCCCTCTTCAACAGCGAGTTCCGGACATACAGACGAGGTGGACCCATATTAACAGGGAAGAACGGAATCAGCGCCATAATTTTCAACCTCCTCATTCTACTTATCAAGACCGTCGACTGGAAGTTCCAGGTGCTCCAAAATTGTGCGTTTCCTATCGTCATGGCGTGCACCCGGTTGAGATGAAACAACTGTATACGTTAATGGATGAAAGACTAAGAGTTGGGAAAACTCGGTCTGACATCAGCATCAGCACTCTTAGCAGGAACCCATCTCTGAACGACAATCCAACAGTCCTTCTGCGCCTTCAAAAGCCTTTGAAGAGGAAAAGGCTCCCATGTGGTAGGAACTTTTGTTATTTTACAGAGACACTCGTCTTTAGTGCAAGTACCGTGAGATGCTTCTCGGTGAATCTTCCACCCTCTTTGAGGTGCTTTACACATCAGGGGAAACGTTCGGAAGAGGAGGTGCAAATTTGTTTAAATGCACCCTTTATGCAAATGCAGGGCTAATTGAATCAGTCTCGTGATTGAGTAGATGCTCTTGAAGCTCTAAGTAGATACCACCGCCAACTGTTCGTATGAGAAGAAGGAGAAGAGGAAAGGAAAGGGATAAGGAGTGAAATTAGAGGAAGTTATAACTCGGCGGCGAATGCAATATTCCACCTTTCTGTGGCCTGAATAAATCCTCTACTGAAAGAGTTCGAGCTTGCATAAGACTTGGCGGCAGGAGACATACGAACAGGACTTGGGCTATTTTTCTGTGTGCGCGTGTGAGCGAATCCTTCATTACTGTGACGCCCGGCAATAGTCAGGACAAGTGTAAGAGAAAACGTTGCAAAGGAGGCATAAAAGGAGTGGAGGTTATGCGATGACCTGACCATAGTTTTATGCATATGTAACTACACGACCTTTGCAATCTCCGTGTAATTCTGTCCTCCGACATGACCCTGTAGGTAATGACTATAGTCTCCCAGCCTCTCTCTCCCCTACCTCCACAGCGGCAATAAAACATTCTTCTACAAAGAGTCGCTTTAAAGCGTAGTAGACCGTAAAAGCCTATTGGACTATAAAAATAGGACTTTGGTTTATATTATAGAAAATAAATTGCAAATAACACATTTGTAGTAGTTTAAGGAGGATTAAACAACCAAGACACATAACTAAGACCTTTTGTCTATAAAATTTGTTTAAAGTTGCGCATAAAGTTGTAGTGCGGAACGTTACTTTATGTCTATGTGGGAATGGAGCTTAAAGCAGCCTTTTTGCGGGCTTGGAAGCAGTCATAGAGGCCAAGTCCTTCTTCAAAGCTGCTTGTAACGATCACTGTACCGGCTCTAATTCTCTCCAGGTTAGGCACCATCAAGCATGTTAATGACAGGCTTGACAGTCATTGTGCCACTACCAACACCACGACCGCTACCACAGGAGACAGTCCTCATGTACAATTAGAGTGACACTTGATAGGTCTGTAAGGCACCTTTTCATTCACCAAAGTCATTTTTTACTGATGTATTAGCCTCAAAAATGTTAATTTGATGTGATCTGTTTGGAATATGCAGGTGCTACTTGTACTTAAAGTGTCATACAGTTCTTTAGAATGACCTGACAGTGCATTTCACCTCCTTGAAAATTTATTCTAAGTGTAAAAGCTGATGTGAGTAAAGTAAATAGAAATAATTAGTGGTTTAGATTTTTACCTACTGAAATACGTTTTAAGTAGACACTGCTTCTGGTCTACGCATATCCCATTATCTTTATTAAAAAATGATGTTTTTTTTAACACTGTCAATAATATTTATTGCCACAACTTACGATTTCTTTTTCAAACACCAACAATCCCTTGTCGTATGGACTGCTGTAGATATTCAAAAAAGCCGTCAATTGCCAGCCTATGAGGGAGAGCACTCCAATTAATCGCCCTATCATGTATTGAGCTGCCAAAAGATTGTCTTTATTCCATTCGGGAATGCAAAATGGTGTGCCATTGAGTTTCACCTCAGTGAAGTGAAGTTCATCTCCACTCTCCGTGGGCTCACCCTCCCCTCCATTTGGATGGTCAGGCTGGACAAAGGAGATTTGTTTTTCGCTGGCCACACCGGAAATCCACAGCTGTTGGAGCAGCTGAGACATCCAAGCAGAAAAGGCGGTAGTTCCACCATATACACGAAAGGTGTTTTGGTGACACAGGGAGAAGCAAATGCGGGTGGTATTCGTCTTGGCGGTGGTGGGAGCTTCAGGCTTCATGAAGAAGAGGGTGTCCAACAGCCCGCGAATGTTAGCTCTACACTCGAAGGCGAATCCAGCACAGTTCAATACTTCGAAAAGTGTCAGCATAAGATAGGGCGTCAGATCCGAATACTCTTTATAGGAGTCCCACGGGTGGCCCTCAAATTCAACCAGAAAGGAGCATGGCTTCTCTGGATCTAAATCCACTGGTGATCTTTTTTTTCTACTGGTACCTTCCGAGGTTGAGGTGTCCCCTATTCTGCGAAAAGTGATTTGTTGTGGCCATAGCTACAAAAAGAGAGGCGAAAGAAAGACTGTATATTTGATTTACAGTGACATTCGACCACTTTGCAGGATTTTCTGACTCCGTGTTATGATCACTGCTTGAGTAACTCACCGCCTACATAACTTTGATAACAAATATTTTTAGGACGGCAGTGGGTTTATTGCCACAAGACCAAAACCAAATACAGTGAATGGAGAGCGTTTGATGTGAATGTCCGAATTTGGGTGCGTTCACCCTCCGAAATGATTTCCACACCTCACCTCATCCATCCGGAAAAATGGTCTAAAGACTCTCTCATCAACAACATTCTTGTTCTATTGTGATTTTTTTAAAATTTTCCTATGATTTCATTTGGCTAGTTTTTTTCCAAGAAGGTAGAAAACATCGTTCAGTTATGTAGGTTGTTTGATTGCCGCGCTTTTTCTGGCGTTTCGGCAAACAGTTTCTTCAATGTAGGCAATTTTTCAAGCACAATTACTAAGGGTGGAGGGATACATCCAAGAGTAAATGAGGCGTAGCCTATTTAATTCAATTCTTTAGGGAATTTTGACAAAAGACGACTACAATAAAATCGTCCAAATTTATTAAAGTTAAATTACAAGATGTTTACATTAAGCTAACAAATAGTAAGGCTAAGTTTAAAGAATTCGAAAAAGGAGTTTCTAAATAAGTGAATTCGTCATAAGTGTGAAAACTTAAAAGCAATGGAATTCATTTGTAACGTCATAACTCCTTTAATATATTAGTAAAATTTTAAAGATTACGAAGCTTGAGGCTCAGAAATTTTTAGACCTTTACATTTGTTAAATAATTAGCAATTTAAAAGACTATTTATCAGCGTACACAACTTGGGCGCCTGTTGTGAATTCACGCAGCCAATGATACACCTATCAGGAGACAAATCGATAATCGGTGGGAGAGCTATGATTAACACGTAACGCTGAATGGGGCGCATTGTGATTTGTGTTGCAAGCTTATTCAGAATTTTCGGTTTTGTTTAAAAGATGTAATTTTGTTTGGGGGTTTTATTTAATTACTACGTGATACCGAGGCGAAAACAACAAATTTGACGTGAAGGTAGTAAACACACGGTGAGTGAGTTGCAGGAGGGGGGGAGAGAGCAGGTGATACACTTTTTAACACTCACAAACGACTTCCTGCTCGTTCTAATTAACTATTTTAGCAATAAGCAGATTAGTTTTAGTGGTGCAGGAAATGTTAGATTCTATTCATTGCAAGGCGAAGGTATGGTCGTGATATTGCATTGAGCCGAAATAGATATGCTCTCTCACCGTTTTATTGCGCTTTCAAATTTCCCAAAGGTTGGAAAAAGAGGCTATTCCTCCTTCATCTACAAAAGTTGAAGGTTTCTTTTTCTTCCGGAGTTTTATAATCCATTGGGATCATTCCATCGCGTTCAGGGGAGACAGGGAGTTTATGGAAAAGGAGGAGGAGAGCATGGATGGTAGTTTCCAGTACCAAAGCGAATCGAGCATTATTTCACTTCACCTTGATGCTATGTGTGCTTTAAGAAGTAAACACAAAGTTGATAATTTGTCAGTACTGTGTTGTCGCCACCACTACGCCTCGATTGAGGATGTGATTTTAAAGGTCGCAGAGGTCTCTGACACCGATTTAAGTACGATATTTAAAGACGGAGGACGAAATGCAACTAGTTGTTCGAAAATTTCTGCAAAAAACTTTTTTATCATGATTCTGTCATGGCCCTCGCCTCCAATTCCCCTGATTGGTCGATATCTCCACCCAGACTGACCAAAATACTATAAGTGGTGGGGATTGGAATCACCCTGTGTCTCCAGTAAACAGGCAGTAGTCACGTACACACATGCCGTACTGCTTTCTAGCTCATTCGCATCAGCGAAGAGTGACGTCCGTGCTGAAGCCCTGTCTCCTGATTCGCGTGTCATGGCATACCAAAAGGGGGGAAGGGCATGGCTGACATGCTATCTTTCAGTCATGTGGAGAAAGTCATGCCAACCAATGAGTGAGCAGACGGCTTGTAGTGACAGGTGACTGTTAGCCAAATTTTGGACTCTCGACTAAAGGCTAGGGTATCCACTCGTCGCCCATTTCATTGTTATAAGTCACGCACTACCACAATCGTATAAGTCCCCTTCGCTTCGCACTCTCTATGTGTGTGTATATGTGGTGAAATAAAAATTCATTTGCTCCCCTCGTGAAGGCCGACCAAGTGGTGTTGAGATCTGCCTACTTCACACACAGAAACATTGCACTAGAGGTATGTAAGCATGGAGAGAGATGCGCAACACCTCTAAAAAAGGGTAGAGTTAATCTTCTAGGCGTGTACACTACCGGCAAGCTTTTTGAATGGGAATTTAACTTAGGGGGTTGTTGCAAAGTGTAAATGCGCGCCATTCTCTAGCGCCTTTTTTGTATCACATGCCACCATTCCACAGCCTAAATCCATTAGTCATTTAATGAGGCAGGAGGGAGTAGAAGAGCTGCGATGGTCAGTTAATCTCGTAAAAGGTAAGGAGGTGGAGCACCAGAAATATGGGGAAAACTAAAAGGAGTAGGGCATTTTCAGCATAATTGTGCAATGCGTTTACTACAGTAGGACTGAATTTTTAGCACAAATTGACAAACAGGTGTTGTTTTCTCGTCTTAAATTCGCTCATTCCACCTGTGACAGGAAGAAGTTTGACATTACGCAGCAAGATGAATGATGCGCGCAGTGGGATATTCTTCTCGGTGGCATTCGAGACGGGCTTGTAGTGAAATCATCTATCCTACCAGCTTTTAAATGAATCATTTACGTCAAGATGCGGTAAAAAACAAGAACAGATCTAAACGATCTATTCCATCTTTTGGTGGTTACCGAAAGGCCATAAATGGTAAAATGTCAGATCAAATAAGATACAAAAAAGAAACAAAATAAAAGAGAGCATATGCTAATCTAATTTAGCAAGCTTTAAAAGGTTACTTTTCTTAAATGAATTTCTTGATGTACTCTAAAGTTTACAATCACGAATTAAATTTTGGGGTAGTAGAAGGAATTTACTGCATTTCCTCCCAAGGCAAAAGTGTAAATTAAAAATTAATGCAAAAACCTTTACTTGTGACCATAAATTAAAAGACGTTGTCTACAATTTTAGAAATATTACTTAATCTTATTCTTTGTGTTTTTTTAAGAAAAGTAAAATGAAGGTAGTGGAGCGTTAAAATTTCTTCATCATAGTTTATTCGGGCCAAATCTAAAGATAATCCAAACTCCCGGTCAAATTAAAGTCTCAGCAGATTTTACTTAGGAGCTGTTTTTGGAAGATATTGAGTGAACTCTTTGATTTTTTAACTTTTTGACTAACAATGTGAGAAAGGTGCGAAGGTGAGCACTTTCGCTGCTCCAGACCGAAATTTTGCTTCGCTGTGTGGTACTTTTGTCGTGATGAGGTCCTTTCAGTCCTCTTCCACGTTAATAGGCAAAAAAAATTTATCTCACATGACTTATTGCAAAGGTATGTTTGACTGGATTGACGCTACGTGGGCAAAACTGGCAAAACTCTGCGTTCCTTTCGTGGTTGTTTTGTCTGAGGAGGGTTTTAACGTAATTAGTGCCCTCTAGTTTGCTCATCACGGAGAACTTGTGGCTTAACTAAAATTATGAAAGGTGGTAGCTGACTTTTTCTAGTCTGAGTAAATAGATCTAAAATCTCGTATGATTTAAAATAAGAAAGTTAGGTTGAGAGCTAGTAGGTACATGAAAATCTGTGACAGAGGAGGATTCCCACCTTGTAATTTTGTTAGCTACTAATTAATTAACTGGATTTTGAGGCTTATTTACCATTGGATAAATAAATTAGTTAATCAAATTTGAAAAGGAGGAAAATCCATTTCTGGCGTTTGGTTTCCTGACAACTTTATTAAAAACCTTGAGCAAAGAATTGTGCCTCACCTTCTGCAGCTCCTTCACTAAGTGTGAGACTAATTTTGGGGTAAAATTCATACAGTACAGTCGATTCCAGCCCTCCAGACCGACAACAAGCATCCGTTTGGCAGGATTGA
The DNA here is from genome assembly GCA_036345935.2 of Taenia hydatigena. Classification (NCBI taxonomy): domain Eukaryota; kingdom Metazoa; phylum Platyhelminthes; class Cestoda; order Cyclophyllidea; family Taeniidae; genus Taenia; species Taenia hydatigena. The sequence continues at coordinate 2,994,319 of JADWOT020000005.1, forward strand.
AAGCCATAACTCTTGATCGCCTATGTGTGAGCACTTTTGAAGTCCCAGGTCGGCATATCTGACAGTTTCCTATCGGTTTTACCACACTATCGGTCTGTTGATCATTTACTTGGCATCGGAAGAGGCAAGTGCTGGCCTCAGTTCCTCGGACATAGTGGCCGGTTGAAACCATCTTGTAGTCCATGGAGTAGAGGTAGGCTACCAACATCATGGCGAAGTGATAGACGGTTTCCGCCACTTCAGCAGATTGATGGATTGGCGAAAGTGTGAAGGGTTCCATGGGGAGTCGAAAAACTGTGTTCCGAATAGGGGGATGCCGTTGACCATCACTACTAGCGTGATACTTCTCTGGCGCATTGCATTGCCGCTCGTGATAGTTTAAATGTGGCCAAATGTGACTCATAAGGGAGCGAAGAAATTGGATGAATTGCGGTGGGCCCTGACAAATCCAGAGCTCATCCGTTGGCCGAAAGGTCACAGCAATATAATTGGGAGGAAAAGGTGTGAGAAACGAATGACAGCTTCCCATTCTTTTATTCTCCTTTGGCCATTATTCCCGTAAAATCATTTTTTTACGGAAAGAAATAGTTGGAGTTGGTGTGTAACGTCCAAAATATTTGTCGTTGAAATTAAGTGCCTTTAAAGAGTATTACTTTTGACGATGAGGAGAACTCAATTCTTATTTTAATGCTGCGTGTAAAGGCGAAAGTTAGCCGCTCGAGATGACACAAAGGTACGTAACTTTACCCGAATACTTAGCTGGCCAATTGGCCACGTCGACCAATAGGAAGGCGGCAACAAAATCCCCCTTGAGCCAATGACAATTCAGTAGGGGATTTCACGTGACTTTTATTTTTTATGTCGTTTTATGCAGATCTTACTAACAAAACACAAATTTTACTGATCTTTCTATGGAATCGACCATTCTTATGCAAAAACTTTGGTTGATATTGAGCAAAATGAGAGACTATCATGTATCAACTTCACATTTTTCGTCTGTATTTTCAAAAAGCATTGGAATTTTATTTTATTTTTTGTATGTCCTAACAACGCTTTAAAGCGTTTATGTGAACACTCTAAATTTTATAGGGGGAATTTGTGATTTGAAAAAAAAATAATTCTACTCCTTCATCACTAGGAGTAGTCTTTACCTCCGTTATTGCTTAAACTCTACTTTAATCTAGGTTTTGCGCGAAAATTAATGTTGCAATTTGTTTGTAAGCAACGAGGGGCACGCATAGCATAATTTGGGCCCAGAAAATCTGACGTCACTCATGTGTGACGTGCGTGGTTTATGGGTTAAGCAGCTATTTATCATTATCTTTACGCCTTTCACATATGGTTCAGACATTTTAACTTTTTTGCATTCTCTTAACTGCTTGAAATTAAGTACTTTGTTTAAGTAACGAGGTGGCGGCATTAATAAACCCTTGTTTAGAGCGCAAAATTCATCCCTGCATAAAACCAAAAGTTCGTGTGTTAAATTCGCCCATTTGCAAAAATGTGGATCAATTTTGTGACAAAAAAGAACTTTTCCGTGTCGCCCATCGCATGAGTTAATTTTGTACAGAGTGGGCTCTAAAATGTGACGAGAGTGGCAGGTAAAAGGGGAAAAAGGAAGCATTCATTTCATTGTTTTACTTGTCTTCGTAAATCTAATGCTTTGTAACACACTAAAGTCATAAAGTAGTTTTTGATGACAAGTTGTTTGACATGTGAATCATTTTCGGTGCTGTTCGGGTCTGCCATCCAACGCTCATAAATTGCTACCTCGTAGAGGTGAAAAGTAGGAGCTTTCGAAGGTCACTCGTACAATGGGCAACGAGTGGATGCTTTGAGGTTTGATTACGCGACCCGCGTGGGTGTAAACAAGAAAAGTGGGTCAAACCGATGGACTTCCGACCATTAAGTGCTTGTCATGTTGGACCCACTTCAATTAATGCAGCATATTTAGAGCTTTCCATTGCGTTCATATGCATAAATGTTCCTTCTTCACATTCTGTTGCTGTATGGTTCATTCCTGGCGGGTTGCTTGTCCTTCACGTGTCAGATTTAATTATTTCATATAGTAATACGTGATTATAAACCGGAGTTTTGAGTTTTGGGGGGCTTCTAAACAGGCACAAACCATTTACGCTCCCGCATGTTCCAAACAAGGACTTATTAATGCAAAAAAAACCTGATTTACGAATGCTTCTGGAATCTTAGAAGGTAGAATCGCGTAGATTAGGTCACTTACCTGCGACATTATGAAAAGAGGCATAGAAGTCGAGGACAGACGCTTATGGTACATAAAAAAGGACAATCAACTGGACTTTTGCATTCCTCCCCACAGTCTGAGGCAAGTGGTGGTAGAGAGGCCTACAAGGGCAAAATTCTATTCATCCACCAAGAAAGAGTTAAACGATTCAAAATTTGAGATTTTAGGGAGCGTACATATTAAACTACAGGCTGATTTAAGGAGACGCTGAAAGGCCATGTTCTCACATATTTGGCCTAATGGCTAATTAAGAAGCAGTGTAAGGCAAAACAAGTGCTTCAAGCAACTTAGAATATTTCTAAAAAGTGGAAAACTTATAAGAGAATCAAAAGAATACCTTTTGCGGTTGTAGATAATTCTCGCTAAAGCTATTGTAACAGCATTTACGCTTAGCAAATCTAATGCACGCGAAACGAGTCCCTTAGATATTAAAGGAAAATTAAGTCGGTTTCGCAATCCCCAAACGCAACATTTTAAAGCGTGGCAGCGTCTTTGTCAAGAAATTACCTTATGAAGTTAGCCAAATCAAAAAAGAACCAGCCGCACGCATTAAATTACATACAAGCAAGCTTATTTTAAGATCAAATATTTACTGGCTACTTCCCTTATTGTTTTAGGCAAGCGTCGGTTTCCCCATGCTTTGATGATTGTCCGACTCGTGACAGGAAGTTACTTCGTCTTTCTTTCCGTTTTATGGCAAACCATGGGGTAATTGTAAAATTTTAAGGAGCGTGAAAAGGATCCACCAAAATCACAAACCGCATACATGTGAGTCACGACAAACTTTAGTTCTACCAGCTAGTATGTGAGGATAAAGTGATTAATTGTGTGTAGACGCTGATTTATTTTCAATGTAGATGTAATATCAGATCCATAAATGTAAAATGATGTGACATTAAGCGTTACTTTTGGTAACGCATTCTCATCTACAAAATACTTATTTATATCTTGCAACAAAATATTTTAAGATTGAATTTGGACTTTTGAATGAAGGCATTTTGCGTTTCCTGTGATAATATCTGTTTTCAAACATATATTTTAGGGTAACAGAATAGAGGCGTTTAATTTTTTAAAACATACTGTTTGTTTTTTTAAATACTTTCATAGTGAGGTGCTTTTTAGTCATTTAAGCACTATTTGCTCATTTCTTAAGCATATAACAACTAATTGCGGGTTGTTAACTTAAAAGGAGCTCTACGACGCCCAGCACGTTGACCAAATAGGAGTGATTGATAGGTTAAAACTAAAGTTTTTTGGTTCTATTCCAATTAATTAAATGTTATTATTTACAGTAATTTAAGTTCATGCTTACTAATCTTCTTTGTATTCTTCAAATCAAAAGCATGACATGGTATTTAAGAAATAAAATGTTTTAAGAATAAAAATTGTTGGTGTTAAGTAAAAATTTAGAAAAAGTTTAACCCTTCACATTGTTTGACAGCAACTGCTGTAGCGTCCCGAGGCTCCCTCGAAGGCAAAAGAAGGCAGAATATTAAAGTGGAATACATATATTCAACAGAGAGAGGGAAATAAGCTGCTGGCATGGCCCGGAGGCCAGTCTACGCGGCTAGGGCAATAAAGCCACCTATGTGACCCTGACCGAAACCGGTAGCTCAACCAAACAAAGTACTACAATTGCGACAAGGAAAGGCAAAACCTAGCTTGATATTTTGAATTAATATACTTGTGCCAAAAATATTCTTGCGTTACTTTATTCATTGCATGAAGATTTAATGTTGGTTTGGAACGTTGTTTGCGATGACATGGCGTTATTTGTAGGGTTTTCTGAATGCATGCTCGTCAGGATGTTTGGCGCAAAACCCGGTGTGTGTAATTCGTGCCTGACAGCTTTACGACTTAAGGTTAACTAGCCTACACATTCTTTTGTAGCTTTCAATGATTGCTGGGAAGCAGTACGACGTAGTTTCTTAAAATGCATAGTCTCTATCAATACCCTACGCCTCCATTCCCTACTATTTGACAATGCAAAATTGTGTGCCATGATTGACTGGTGTGTTAACAACCATTTTTGTATGCCTCTAACAGCCGGAAAGAGGGCTATAAAAGCGAAGCAAATGGATTGCAGACAAATGCATTATCAAATGACAATATCCGCCAGCTTGATTTGCTTCACTAACTTCTCTCATTTGCATGCAAAGCACAATACCAAGGGCAATCGCCACCTTATCGAAATCTGTGTATGTACATTGCCTTTCTAGCGATGAGAAATTTACTTTTTTTGATCCCTCAAGCTTAGTCATGCGCAAAGTCTCCATCCACCACTCCCCATTTTTACTATCCCACTCGGGCTCGCATCTCTCCTGTCGGTCGTTAAGTTGGGTGGTTAAATTATTAATGAATCATGATTTCGTGTTCACTATTCGTCTGCCCTTGTACTAAATGCCCTTAACTGCCCTTGAAGCATGAAGAACATGCAGTCGAGCAGATGGGATACCCATTACCCATCCGTCCTCAGGCAACGGATCGCTGCCTCCACGCAGTTAACGACCTCACGACAGGTGCGACACACCAGTGGCGATAGCATACCTGGGTAGAATTCATCAAAACGCCCAGGAGACTAACCAATTTTGGGGAAAGGAAAAAAAAAGGAGGGAGTAAATTAGACCTTTTTTACTTGCACAAGTCCACAAATAAATCCCCTGAGTGGATGTAACAAAAAATGAATGAGGAGTCTTTGATTGCTGAGATTTTGCCGGCAGCTAGGACGATTATTTGTGGAATGCACGTCAGTGAATTTGAGTTTTTCTCTGCTTTTTGAGGTAAGACCTAGTCCTAGGGATGACCAAGTGGTAAAAAGTAAGGCCCGTACCTCTTCTTCCTTGCGCGCAGAAGAAGGAAGGCGGCAGTGAGAGAGGCGTTCCAAGTAAGGCGAACTAAATGGCAAGACCTTACCCCAGTGAGGTGATTTCTTTTCGCTTTCCCTTGTTGTCCTAAATTTTCTCCGATTTTCCTCTTCCGACAAAACAAAATCCACGCCAATCTCTTCAGCTCTCCCCATGCCGAGTACTTATACTTGGCACAGATTTCGTTTCAGCAAGGCATGCGAATGCCCACCGCTATGATGCATAATGATTTATTGCTATGATGGCAAGGTGAGGTTTCCATTGCCTCCCCAACAGGAGGCTGTGTGGAATTACAACCTTATTGTACTAGCAAAGCAGGTGGAAAAAAAGTGGCAACGGCTACAGGAGTCGCCTTCAACGCTGCCTATTGTCAACCTCCTCACTTTTTCACCAACCCCGTCTTTCTTTCCATAGTCTTGTTAAATGGAAAAAAAGTATTTTAAGTTAAAATTTTGTTGTACTAAATAAGCGGAAATTAAAGTAAATGGAATGGATGGAATTAGAAAATAATTTAAATTTTTCTATTCTGTTTGCCTCAAGATCTAAAAGAAAAAAGGAAAGGAAAACGCAGATTTCGCAAGCAGTTATTCTTTGTTTGTGTATAGAAAGTAGAAATATCGAGGTATAAGTTAATTTAACAAATAAAATTAAAACTCGTTGATGTTATTATCTTTTCCTTCTTTATAAAAACTTTAAAACCATTTTATTTTTTCGTCCAATTAGAAGGCCACGCGTTTTTTCCGAAAAAGGGCGCCAACATCTCGACAAGTAATTGAAACAAATCAAACTTTTTTCCTTACCTCTAGCAAATTTAAGTAAAACATTCTCAGGGAAATAATCACAATTTTACAGGAAACGTGAGCCTCATTTTTAAAGTCTGTGTGAAAGCGGGATTTGTGGGTGTTTGGTCGAAGTGTGCACGATTTTAAGGCAGGTTTAAACTGCATTTTTAGTCCTGCCACAGCCCAGTAGGCGAAATCTCTGTAAAAAAGGATTTTTCATCATGGTGGTCTATTTTGGGTTAACTGGTATTGTCACCCAGACTGCGTCACCTCGTCTAAAGGTCACACGTCAGTGGATGCATCTTTCTTCTGCATTTTCCGGGTTTTTGTGCAGTGCGGAGACTTTTTGCATGCTACTTGAATGCTCTAAAGAAATGTTGTTGTAGTTAGTGGACAGCGAACCACCAAGACCGCCTTTGCGCTACCCTCAGAAGCCTTTGAAACCTTCACCAAAACTTCTAGTTCTTGAGGCTCTGGGACGGTGTGATCACGCTTTACAACGCTTTGAAAAACTGTTTACGTTCTCGTCCTTAAAAGTCGTGATCAAAAAAAATGCAAAAACAAAAACAAATGCAAAAGTGATGGTGCTTGTTTTAATTGATTTTACTGTGGCACCATGGCGCGGAATCGAAGTCGCGCCCTACTTACGAACGGAAGGTTTTAGCCCTTCAAGTGTCAACTTTTAAAGCATTTTAAATCTTATTTGGAGAAAAGTTTTGCAAACTAGATCTGGTAAATATCACTCGAATTGTCGAAGTCACGCCTCTCCCTCCTCTTTTGACGTGAATTGGGAGAAAGTGTTCGTCTCCCACGAACACTTAACGGGCAGTCATGGCTGTCACACACACACACACACATACCTCAAAGGAAATGAGGAGGCTGGGGTACGAATTGCTCCTTTTCGCACATTTTTAAAAAGAAAAACACATCATTTTGTGCATCAACGCCAAATGGACCAGAATTTCACTCAGTGATTTACTTATCAGGGGCTACTACAGCAATCATCACTTCGTTCCTAACACGAAGAGGTAGGGTTTTGCGTAAGTGATGACCGGTGTGTGTATTTCTGGTGCTTGTACTCACGTCTTCGCACCTCACTTGTCTTGTTTAGAAAAAAAATTGCGACTTAGAAGTCAGTGAGAGAAGAATGTCCTTTTCTTTTTCTTGCAGACAAATCCTACCCTCATCAATCATACGTACGCATGAACGACCTCTCAAAGTGACCCCAAGGAGCTGACTCACCCCAAATCACCCCTTTCCGACCTTTAGTAAAATTCCATTAAAAGACACTCATCAGAAGCATGTGTTTCTAGCCCTTGGTGAAGGGAGAAGAAGTTGGGGATAAGTCGTGTGAAAAAAAAAAAAAACGAATTTCAGGTAATTGAAGCAGGCAAGCCACCTTAGCAATGAGGTGACAGATCCCGTCAACTGTAAGTGCTCTCTTGATAAGGGTATGCGGAATAGATTACATCTTAGATTATCCCGTTAAGTCTTGCATTAATTCAAAAATGGATCGTTCTCATTCTACGGCCCTCCCTCCCTCCCTCCCTCCCTTACTCAACCCCGCTTGATGATGCTGGCCCCATGCAGGGAGCCTGCTATACCCCATACCGGAAATATTTACAAGGCAAATAGTAGCGCCAGTGCTTAACCCTAGTTAACTTTTTTTCCACAGACTACGTGAAAAGAGGGCCAATATGAAAGGCCTTAAAAATACCTGTCATCTTGCCCCTGTGCCTTCCCTCCTCTACTCGTCGGCTATTGGCTCAATTGGCAAGGCATTTTTTATGCACTCAGTACATTCATCATCGGCGGTTTTTTTATATTTTACTACCCCGCCTTACGAAATTACTGTACAAGGATGTACATGAGAAATCAGTCTTTGTTACAATACCACACATAAAAGCGCCGGTTCATCAAATGACTTAAAATTTTATTGACATTTTTGCAATTTGTAACCGGAAATATGGTTATAAAATGTGCTAGCCAACGCAGTTTGTTAAAAACAGACGGCAGCTAAATGAGCAAGCAATTATTAGGTAAGGCTATCAAATTAGCTGTTTTATTCCCATAAGATGGCAAGGCAATGCATCTACAACAGTTAAGAGATGTTGTAATTGTGGTTAATAAATCGTGGCAAATAGTGACAAAGTGAAAATCCTTAGCCTTACCGTGGCAAATTAGGCACCAAACTCCCGCTGTCAAGGCCACTGTAGCTTCGACAGGTGGACTGAGCTCTAAAAAATCGTCGTTAAAAAGTTTTGTTTGTTTGACTGTCAATTTTTGATATGGGTGCTTTGGAGGGCATAGCGCCCCAGTCGGATGGACTGGCCTCCGGGCCACGCCAGTAGCTGAACCCCCTTCTGTGCCATGACTTTATTTTGCTCTGAGAAATGCTCGAAACTCTGCAACACTAGCACAGGATTCGACGATTTATGAATTGCATTATAGCGTTTCGAGGCTCCCTCGAAGGCAAAAGAAAGCAGAATACTAGGGTGGAACATATATATTTGACGGACAGAGGGAATTAAGCCACTGGCATGGCCCATCGGCCAGCCTACGTAGCTAGGGCAATATCGCCACCCCTGTGACCCTGACCGAAAACCGGTTGGACAAACAAACAAGGTACTACAGCATTAGCAGTTGAATCGAATGTATTTCTTTGTCTTAAAGACGGCCATAAATCCACTAAGATTTTTCGAAATATATGTAAGCTTGCCTTATAAAATATCATTGCCTTTGCATTTTTAGTTATTATTAAAGCCAAAGAGCTGCTCAAATTGCACATGAGCAAGCGTATAAATTTTAAAATTACATTCTGGTGACGAATTATTATTCAATAAACAAAATGCCAATAAACTTAAAAACCTCTTAAAATTTACTTGTAATAAGTTTTGCTAATTGATCGTAAGAAAACGAATTGCAAAATTTCAGAGTTGCCAAAAAAAGTTCCTAATTTGATGTCTTACTTGTTTAAATTTCTCATGCTCGACTGACTATAAAAGGTGATATTTTGAAGTCGAAGGTCGTCTTTTGAGGCGTCTATCTCGTTGAACTTTGTTCTGGTGTGTTGTTGCTTTTATGTCTCTGTCTAAAGCACCATCAATTTTTATATTTACGTGTAATCCTGGAATTCATGCGGATTGCATTCATGCAAACTACAACTTAATGGGTATTGAAATCATTTTCCTCGGCTTTTTTTGCGTTCAGAGGATGTATTAACTACTTATGACCTATGTTTTCCGTGTCCTTATTGAATAAATGGCAGTAAATTTAATTTTTTGTTTTAAGGTATTTCTTTTTAAACTTGTATAACATATAACTTGGTAGTTTTTTCACAATGTGTACCACGCAACCATTTTCTTATAAATGGTTGTTTATTTTAGGCCATTGACGTATCCGCATAAACTATTTTTGTTTTATGTAGATATTTTGACTTGTCATGCACAACGGGGTTCATATCTGTAACCCCTATGTCCCATCAATGGACGTGGATGTGCTTTATCATGTTGGTTTAGCCACCGACACAACTGATCTTAAAAAACAGTTTGGTGATGTAAAAGTAAGTCTTACTTATTCTTCAGTTAACACGACTTTTAATTAGTTTGTTATCATGGGTGGCAGTCCAAAGAGGATGAAGAAGATCGCTGAAATCCTTCTCAAGGCACTCGACATTCAGCTTCCATGTGGCACTGGTCTTGCCAATATTGCTTGCACTACTGACCGTTATGAGATGTACAAAGTTGGACCCATTCTCTCCGTCTCTGTAAGTCTTCCCCATGTTTTTGCAGTGGTTAAAAACCATGGGCGTTTTCTTTAATTATTCCGTGTCATTTGTTTCTAGCACGGCATGGGGATTCCCTCCATTTCCATTCTCCTCCACGAAATGGCTAAGCTACTTTATCACGCCGGTTGCCAAGACGTCCGTTTTATTCGTCTCGGTACATGTGGCGGAATCGGTGAGCTAATGCGCCACGCCTTGTAGTTATTTACTATTGTTATTACAAAACAATACAAAACGGTGCTTTGCCTACAGGTCTTGAACCCGGCTCTGTGGTCATTACCACCAGTTGCCTTGATTGTGCTTTCAACGACTACTTCCAATTGGTTCGTTTCACTTTTATTACTTTTCTTGTAAGCTCAAATCTTCTGCGTCCTTTGGCATATTCTTTTTCTTATCTTACAGAAAATTCTAGGCAAAACGGTAAGACGACCGGCTCATTTGGATGAGCACTTAGTGAAAGAGTTGATTGAAACTGCCGAGTCTATGAAACTCGACTTTAACGTTGTTGCCGGCAAAACAATGTGCGCTGATGACTTTTATGAAGGTGGGTCTCTTTGTTGTCGTGTTTTTTATTGTGACGTCAGGCTCCAAATTTTGCCTGCTATCGGAGTAACTCCATCATCACTGCTTCATTCCACTCTAATGCTGGCACAAAACATCACATCACACCCTAGGTAAAGTCGCAGCTCACACAGCACTCACTCGATAATGTTGAATCATAAACTTTCAGTGCCGTCTTTCTTCCCGAGGCGAATTGATTTCTGACTTGAAGTTTTTATTACCTTATTAATGTCATCGTTGAGCCAATCGAAAGCTGTCGCTGGGGCATAACGAAACGGCAGATGTTAATCTTCCTAACATAAGGCTATTTTATATCTGTTTTATTGTTCTGTGCTCAACCGTTCAAGCCATCACATGGCAGGTTACAGCCTCCTGTCATTAATGAGGGGGAGGAAAGAAAGTCCACACGTCAGATTGTCAGACGGCACTAGGGTGACTTTATTATTTGCTGTAGAACAAGGCCGTCTGGATGGAGCAATTTGTGAGTACACTGAAGAGGAGAAGATGGCTTTCCTCAAAAAAGCCTACGACAGTGGCGTTCGAAACCTCGAAATGGAGTCCCTCGGTTTTGCCGCCTTCTGTCAACATCTAAAAATTAAGGGTGAGATGCATCATAATTTGGCAGTTTGACTGTAACATTTGATAGCCTCTGTTAGGTAATAAGGCAATTTTCTTGCCATTTTAGCTGCCGTTATATGTGTAACCTTGGTGAATCGTTTGGTGTCCGATCAAATTTCGACTCCTGTTAATGTCCTACATGCGTGGCAGGAGAGACCGCTGGAGATACTGATCAACTACATCAAGAAGCAAATGTGATGCCTAAATAGTTCCATTTCCTCTAGTTCAATTGGCTCTCTGTACCTGTTTACTTGATTGTCTGGTATTTAGTAATAAAACAATACTATAAACAATCTAGATTGTTGACAAGACGTCACTTTTTTCTCCTTTGCGGTATATATGATATAGTAGGTGAAGGAGATGAAACTTGAATAGTTTTCAGTGGAAATGGCATCGGTCTATCGGTGTGAGTTACAGAGGCGTAAAATTCAGATCCACCTACACTGGGTGGGTGACAATGAATGGACCCCACCCACTTACACGTTGAAAGGTGACAGTCAAGCCACGTGCCTTGTTAGGTGAAAACAAGGGGGTTGAATTTATGCGATTGTACTTCAATGTCTTTTCCGTCTGGTGGACTACAGACACGGGGGAATGGAAATGGCCTCCACATATCGCTAGAAGTGGCTCATCAGCGACATTTCAAAGTGACAGGAAAGGCTGAAGATGAGAAGGCACCGCCTCACCTCTCACATTCTCCTGCCACGCCTTCTTCGAGTACTTGTTCTCACTCCGCTTGGTTTGTGCCTTGCCAAATTTTTTCGTCACTTGTTTTACCCTTCGAGAGAGGAAAATTTGTTCCAACTACTTTCTCCTGGTTACCCTGTAATTGGTCTTCCAAAGATAATAGCTACTTTGAGGAGTGTGAAGTCATCACACATCTAATTATCGTGTATCAGTGAGCTCTAAATTAGGGGGTATTTTGTTCCCTCCTCCACCTCTGTATCCTCTCGCCTTAATAACAGCCAAGAGGCCTTCCAAATTGGCCAGATCTGTGTAGACATCAATGTCCCCTCGAATGGTGTAAAGTGCATGAGTCTGGTAGACTGATTGCCCATATAAACAAGAATCTAGACGATTTTTGTCCTAACTTCACGCTTGGTGGACCCGCACAGGAGATGAGACTATGATGAGTCACTTGTCAGTCAAATCCGCATTATTTGAAGCTTCCTTTACATGAGTAATGCAGGGCGTCCCAGAGATATTGTCCTCTTCAACTCACAGAACAAGACAAGACATTCATCAACTCCACGAATAAGCTGGCTTTCCAATGTGCGCGTCTGTGTGACCTTCACCTACGTCAGTGAATAGATCATCATGTGAGAGGGTGTGGTGGCACCTTTTAACTTCCTCATTCATACGCCTTTTGAATGTAATTTGCCTAAATGTTTATGTCACCCAAATTGAATGGCACCACGACTATGTGTGCCGATTAAAAAGGTTGTCTAAAGTGGTTCTAAATCCAACCGTTTCATCCACCTATGCGACAGACGGTTGACATCTGGAACGAGTTGGATAAAAATTATCCATATTGGTGATCGGTGGTCCAAAGCTCACCTCTAGGCCCTTCACCATCCAATTTCTGGACTCCAAGCTCCGAGATCCAAAATCAGTGTCATAGGTGGACTTGGACTGGTTCAGTTGTACCCCAGTTGTACGCCTTCCCTTCCCCCATTGCCTCTAGCACTCGCACCCCATCCAAATTTGACTTACCAAATAATTGTTGAGCCATGCTTTCCACTGTTTGGGTTGGGTATTTAAAACCTCCACATTTGCACTAAGGCTCGGCATGCCAGCCCGTTGTTCTCACACATTTTATGCATCCAGATGACATATTGCATGTCCAAAAGTGTTGTAATAACTCGGGCCAATTTGGCAGCAACCTCACAGGAGGATACATTTGGCGCAACTCAAAGCCGGTCCTGCCAAACACCACAAAGCAGTCAATCTGGTAAGTAGAGCCAAAGCGATCAGGTGACCCTAAAAAACAATTTGAGGCTGTTGAATGCACTGCGAGGTTGGATGTTGTAGGTGCTCTGATATGCAAACATTTTTCGGTCAATCTCCAAACTTTTTAATTCTGCAATTGTTAAACTTAATAATTGGGTGTATCGTGAATCGTACAAATTGCACGCTTGCAAGATAGAGGAGGAAGGGAAAAGGAAAGGCTACACCATTAATCGAAATCAAAGGCCACGGAGAACAGAGGGTCCAGGCAGTTACTTACTAAAATCGCCCTCCAATTTTGTCTAGGCAGTCTTCTACTTATTCACTGAAGGCAGTAATGATGGGGGAAGAAGGTCGAGTTAGCTAAACGAGGACGCTGATTTGGATTTAAGTAGCAAGTGCTGAAAAGTTCAACCGAATACCAGAAGCCATATTTCCTCCACGATGTTAAGATTTAGGTAGGCTATGAGGGCACTTTGATGGCTAAATCACCACCATCGTCATAAAACATTTGAATTTTCAAAGAAGGTCGTGGAGATAAGGACACCGATGTGGAGTAAAGCTATAAACGTAATTTTATAAATAGCTCAAACTCTTCACGTCCCTTTTATGTTATTGCGTCCAAGTTAATCTCTTCTATCTCAGTCTACGCGTATGCAATGCTTTCCCGCCTCTACCTTATAATTTGCATACAAACCCACCCTAAGCATGCTAAAAAAATTGGGAAAAGATAAAAGAGGAATCGCTTTGCTCGCCGACTACTGATCCGACCAAAATGGTTTAGGGATATTCTATCTCTACCTGCATGAGACTATTCTCCTGGAGTTATTCTCATTGCCAGGTTGACGTATCTAACGCGTACATGTGCACACCAACTACTTGGTCTACAAAGCGCTGTGCTGAAATTCGAGCCTCTCTAAAAGGCAGCATTTAGGTCTTAGGAATGGTAACACTCAGCCCCAGTTGGGAGTCACCGTTTGAACACATTAAAGGGTAAAATTTCGGTCATAGCTGTGCCCTCATCTGGAATCGAATTCCCTTGAATGAGGACACTATATGCGCTAAAAACGGGACTTGTTCCAAAAATTTAGGAATAGTTTTGACGCAAAATTCAGATCTGACTTAACTTGATAGGTACTCCATAACAAATGCAGTAATCAAACTGAGACGGATATACTACTGTTCCATTTAAGTAGAGTCGACTCTGATTTCATTAATAGTAGCTCATTATTGGTTGAACTGACCGCCGATATGAGCTTTTGCCTTTTATGGGGAATAGAAACAAGTTAAAGGGATATTCAGCCTTTTTCCTTGAAGTTTCGACTTCACTTCGATCCGTCATGCAATTGTCAAGCCCTCTTTCTATCATTGTGAGGTCTATTCCATGGCAAGAATAAATAACGCTAATGATGGTGATTATGGTTATTAAAATGAATAATCTCCCACTTTTTGAGGTTTTATTTCCTTAATTTCCGTGGCATATCATAGTTTCCTGAGTGGATGTGATTCCCAGGTCACACCCTAACTCGTGTTGGCTCAGTTCGCCTCCTTTGAGTAGACAAATTTTAAGCACATATTCTGCAAATATTTAGTAGGTAAAGTGATGTGCGTGCTGGTACGTGGGTGAGTAAGTCGCAGCCACTATTAGTGTTAGTCTTCTGGAAAGAGGCCATATATAAGGCACAAATGGGCCTGCCATCCATCACTCATACACACACTGCGGTGGAGGATGAGAAGGAGGAGGAGGGATTGTGCTGCTCACAGACAATTAATGTTGCCATTTTTAATGGTGAGATGCGCAGTCTCGAATGCTCATTCCCCTCACAAGCCATTCAGTCATTCAGTCGGCCACACCTTCAAAAGGACAATAAAATGACAGCTATAAAGAATACCCTGAGAACCCTATGTTTCTTTGGCATTTTACTAACCATTACCTAGTAACGGTCCAAGATGGCAGGGAAACCACAACATCAACGTCATCACATCAAAACAATCAGCCTCCGCTCACATGACCTCAGTTATTTAATTCCGCTGGGCGTAGACCGCATCTGCGAACTGGCGCGCCAGCATCATCTGCACTCGGCGACGACTGGCAAAAGCTTGCCTCTGATGGACACCCGTTCTGTACTCTAATGCAAACATCCGCCTTCTAAATCGTCATAAATCTCCAAAGCGGGGAAAATTTATGCCTTTTTATTTCACCTGATTGTAAATATGACTACTAAAATTTGGCAGTAATTCTCAAACCATGTAGATTTTAAGCATGAGACTGTTTTAAGTGTAAAGATGCACTGAGCAGTTGTAAGCTCTAAACAAAAAAGCTTATTTGTATCACTACCCTAGCGCTCCGTCGTCTCGTTGACTTTACCAAGCCTTCCCAGAACGGAGTTTGTTTATCCAGTGCCTGCATAAGCGCTATAAATGAAGTTCCTCTGAAGATGCGATGATTTACCAACTGTGGATGAACGATTTTACCAAAGCAATCTGGCGCCTTAAAATTTTGCGCAAGTAATAAAATTGTGCATTCTGCCATATGTCCAGGGGAGACTCAGGAAATTAAAGTTCGTAGTCACACCTACTTTCTTTAACAAAATTAGAAGAAATGATTGGATGAACATCAACGGATCGACTTTAGCACGCCAAGTCTTTCACGAAGCAGGGGGTTGTCAGAATTCGAGGACAGACTGTGTACTAACGTAAATTGCAGGCTACAATGTCAAGCGCGATTACATCTGCGGAACCTTAACACCTGCATAACAAGAACCAAAAACAAAGTGTAATCATATTGCTGCGGTAACGATGGTTTCATTCAATCGTAAAAAATGAAATATGCTGAAGTTTTTCTGATTTAACCAATATTAACCTCTCTGAAAAATTGCCTAAATAACCACAATCTAGATAAGTTTAGGAATTACATATGTAGAGTAGTAGGTAGTACTTTGGTTTGCATTTTGTAAAGTAAGCGATAGATGCAATTTTCCATAAACTTTAATAGTTAACATGTCGACAAACCCAAGACGGATGTGAAGTCAAAGTGGAAACAAATACTGCTTGGTAGTAACAAACAGTGGGCTTTGTGGTCTTCAATACAATAAAAATTGGTCAGAATAGCCTTGTTCAAAAACTTTTGTAGCGTTTTAATAAGTCGTTGATTATCTAGCTGACCTTTTATATATAAAGGCGCGGGAACTAGTTTGGCTGAAGCATGGGAAGTAAAATATATTGTTGTCGAGCTCTTCTTGGTGGCGAAAATTCCAAATACCAACAACTTTATTACAGTTTTCTGACTGTTTTGTATGGCTTAACTAGCAAAAGAGATGTGGGAGCAAAGTATTTTTCATTGTCCAAACACATGATTATCCTAAAAAGAGAAATTTCCACTTAGAATATCACTAGTCTCTTTTTCAGACGGTTTGAAATGTGGCACAATTGACTTTGTCCATTTCTTTAGGTTAGCGCAAATCTCTTGAACGTCATCGGGATTGCAGTTATCTAAAAAATGTAAAGTAATTTAACATATGTAAAGTAGGATATTAATTAACTAAAGGTAGTTTAAAAATTCTCCATCACTTATTCGTATTTTGACAAAATGATGCAATCTTGAACGATAAGTTAGTCGAAATGAAATCCTCGTTTATTGTGTCGAATTACTCACATAAAATGGACTTTCCCTGTATTGTTGGAGTGTGAACCAAATAAAACAAAGCTTATAGCATATTCTCCCTTAACTGCGATAATCGTTTCTTAAGTAAGCGGCTTGCTTTTGGGTCAGGAAGTTATTTTATCTTGGTACCTATCCATTTGACTTGAGACTAATTTTAACGGTAATGTGGAGACAGCGTTGGTAATTATAATGGGGATTATCCTTACAGCCTATGCTAGCCCATCAATTGGGTTATCTTCTTACCAGTCAATTTTTTATCTTTTGCTGGTTTGGACATTGGCGATGTCCTGAGTGTCTAAGACTCACCTGCCACAACCTCACTTGTGCAAGCTGTTTCACCTCCTTCTGAAAAACATAAATTCATCCTCATAATCCGGATATATTTAGTATGTCCGTAAACATACACGCATGTGAGTAGGTGGATGGTTTGCTGTCATAATATCTAACTAGCCTTCTAAAATTGGAGCAGACTTGCGCCCACCATTTACAACCAACGCAAGCGAATACATACACAATGAGGCGGTGAATGACTAAACACTCTGGCGTAGGGTGCGTAGGAGTTGTTTTGTTCAAGAATAGTCATCGATGCCAAGCTGAGTTGTTTAGCACCAGAAAATCCTTGAAAGCAGTTTCTTACTACAAGTCT
The DNA here is from genome assembly GCA_036345935.2 of Taenia hydatigena. NCBI lineage: Eukaryota > Metazoa > Platyhelminthes > Cestoda > Cyclophyllidea > Taeniidae > Taenia > Taenia hydatigena. The sequence continues at coordinate 3,011,445 of JADWOT020000005.1, forward strand.
ATTTCTATTTCTGGGCAATTTGATGCCTCGCTGCTCCTCCTTCGATTGCTAAACGAGACGTGTCCATAGTTGAAGTCTTCCACCAAAACAAATAACTGAATGTATTTGGCTATCCTATCCGCCGAATGCTGCATACTACTCAATACTTGGAACAACACCTTTCCGACACCTTCCCAAAAAATTAAAACAAATTATTTAATCAAATATTCGCGTACTTCTAGCAGCTTCGGCTTTTCTTGTAGTCGGTCGAGTTGTCATTTGCTGATCATCTGCACTGCGTATATACTTTGATCTTATCACTTTGCTATCCTGTCTAACAGGACTTTTTTGGCATTTATTTGCCTTCTTGGTCTGCTCCTCTCCTTCATCCTCCCCCTCGGTGTTGATGTTAAACGCCTCCTCTTCTCCATCACTAGAAATTGTCAACTCCCTCGAAGGCACCTTCTTGTGGGGATCTTTTGCCTTTGATTTAGAAGACCTTATCTGACGAGGTGGTGATGGCAGTGGCGATGATGATTGCTCTGGTCGCCGTCTATGTTGGTTTCGAAGTCTTTTCCTACCACTGCTACTTCGTTTGCTCACAGCATATGCCTTTACTGCTTTACCTAATTCCTCTCTCTCCTCGTCCTCCTCCTCCTCCTCCCCTTCCTCGTCATCGTCATCATCCAGCCAGAAGTGCTTTTGTTTTTGATGTGCCGACGTATCGAGCTCCTCGTCCGAGTAGTCATCCTCGTCGGAGGAGATAAGGAAGCCCTTTAGAGAGGCAAATTTCGCTGCAACCAAGTGTTGACCCAGCGTCGATTTACCCGTCATTGGTTGTCTCGACAAGGAAAAGGAAAGCAAAGAACGGAAGTAATCAATGGGCCATAAAAGCCTTCATGGTCATTAAACCGTGCTCCAAAATCTGGGAACAAAGTCATTTGATGCGATTCGGCAAACCAAACAAAATACATCCCTCACCAGCGGAATTTGGTTTTTTATTTAAAAGCTAGGAATTTATCCCTTTGCATTAAAATTATTCTGAATTACTAAGTTGGAAGGTTAGGAAATGCAATTATAAAATGTTTAACTTTAACTAACCACTTTACACTCTGTTGATTTCGATGCGAGGACGCTGCAACTGGACCACGTATATAAACCAAAATGGTTAGACCGTTGCTATGGTGAATGTAACAAAGTGCTCCAATTTTCTTTCATTTTACACAATAGAGAATTCCCATCTATTCAAGTGCCTGTAAACTGAGGCATAAAATTTACTTTCCCTCCTCCCGCTGTCATGTTGACACTGAGGATGTCGTGCCTATTATCTTGTCCACTTTTTTCTCGCCTTCGGTATGTTCCATCTATTCCCCAGGGAGGGAGCAATTCACCAGCAACTTTTAATTTTCTTTGTCCATTTTCGCCTTCTGATTTGAAGATTCTAAAAAGGAATAGTTTAAATTTAATTTTGTATTTATTGATTTGGCAACGGAAGCTTCAAGGTCAGTCTTTTCCCTTTATCCTGATTGGCTTAAACGGCTTAAATTTGTACTTTTGAAGTAGTAGTAACAACCATAAGCCCTAAAAGTGCATAATTAAGCCCAGATAATTGAACAAATGCCTGAGGGCACTAGGGTGGCCTAGGTATATTCCTAATACAATTAGTCGTTTACTTACTACTACTAGCGAACGAGGGAATGGGAGGTTTTTTAAAGGGCTGACAGAAGTAACACCTACGGGAGGACACCACCCTCGACAAATACAGTGTACGCACCCCTAGTCGTGCCTTATTTGATGATTCAATGATCTGGCACCGCAAAGGGCTGTTCAACGCTTTGCAGTGAGTGTAATTTATGCCTCATTTTCCTTTAACCCAAAAGGGAATCCACCGTGCAATTTCGAGGGCTGTAGAGCTATTCGCAACTTTCTCTTCGGGCTAGGTTACTATTATCCACCAGGCACTAAAGCAGGTTCCATTTTTTGAGGTTGTCTTGAAATCCATTGGAGATGTGTCACTTGGTCCCAAAATCGCACACCAGATGGGATAAGTTGCCAATGGTGGAGGTAGCGGCGGGGAGGATTTCACTTGGCGCTGCCACAAATATGGTCACAAATACACCAATGAAAGTGTTTCATCAATTTCTTGTTCTGTGTCCATTTTCTAAAAATGACCATTTTCCGCGCATAATCTCGGGGCCTTGTAAAGCATTTCGAAGCTGATGGGCTCAGCGCCTTCCTCTGATTGGTCAATGTCACACAAACGTTAACCTAAATGGACTACGAGTCACCACATGGCTAAGGCCAATCAAAATACGCCGGAATGGATTCACTTTGGAGCTTTGACATCCGGTTAGTGGGTTTGTGTACACAGCACACCACCCCAGCTTACTCATACCTCCCAGTGCTGACGTCTTTGTGTCCGCGTTACCGGAGCCCTGACTCTCACAGCTGCACAGGACTGCCAGCCAGGTCCTATCCGTCTACCCCTGTGTGTCGCCCTCCCCCTCCTCCATTTAGGGACGAGGGGGACGGGGCGTCGCCCTGCTACCCTCCATCTTATCAAGGACAGGTTTTTAGTCTGACACACATTAAAGAGCCCTCTCGATCACTAATTAGCATAAATGGCTACCCAAACTACCTCTGAAGAGGAAGTTTCCTCTTTCACGCAGTCAATGCGGAACCACTCAAGATGAAGCGGTAAGACCTTCACAATGTGAGAAAGGTGGTGATGATATCTGACAACACCAAGCACAACAGCCATTGTTCATGACAAATAAAGAAATTAATGGCCATTGCGTAGGTGACGTCCATTTGCCCAGCACCTCTTCCATCACAGCGCTCTCCTCCCCTTCTACTCTATGTGACTATTTCCCGAGTTGCTGTCACTGTCAACACTCCTTCATAATATAGTTAACGGTGATCCGTTAGTACCTCATTTGCTTTGTCTAGAATTTTGTTACTTGAGCATTAAGAGGGTAACCTTTGTTCTTGAGAAAGGGGGAGAGCTTAAAAATGTCCACACTAGTGACTAAGGAGCCCACCATCATTCTCAGTGAACTTCTCCTCCCAAATGAATTTCGGTACTTAATTAAATGTCAGTAGTATCGACAAGTGATGACAATAACGACTAATAGAGCGTTTATTGGCTTTTAAATCAGCAAGTTGAGGATTTTTAATGCGGCTCATGCTGCAGACTTCCTGTTCTCCATCCTCCTTTCCTGCCATTCTGTTTAAGTAGGTTAGTACGGTCACTTGGGGTAAAGCGTAACTCTATCCATGAAAGACTAGAGGTGGTCCTGTTCATAAGAAATTGTGGTGCTGTAAATGGACCTGGCTTTGTAGCGATAATCAACGCATAAAGTCGGTTTGGCTAATCACCAGGATTGCAAAAATCGAGACAGTCAAGAATCTAGGCCCAATCGGAAGACTGCAGAATTGTCCTGATTGTCGGCACAGGGGCGTGCCAGAGTAACGGACAACTCCACCACCCATCCCCCTTGGCGAACATTATCAGCCTGTCTGGCACATGAAAGAAGTTAAACTTGCCTAAAAAGGTGGAGGATATTTCCATGCTTTTTCTGATGGGAACCTTGAAGAAGGCGAGGCGGCGAAACCCATCATTTACAATTGGAATGTTAAAGGAGCACTCTATAATGGATGCAGCACGTTCTGGCTACCCTCTTGGACTGCGTGATGAAGAGGCAGATGTCATCTATACGTGACTGGTGCAACGTGGACAAGAGTCCACAACCAGTGGAACCATGAAAGCTGGGCGACTTAGGTCTAGCCAAAACACACTGAAGTGTGGCAAATGGGATTCTGTGACTAGCACACTATTTGTTACTTCTTTTATGGACCTTATTTTAATAACACACCATTATTCAGTTGTTTTAATGACAGTCAGATTTGTGACACGAAGGTACATTTGTTTTTGTTGTGCCGCTGAACGCGCAGATGCACCGTGTTTTATAGCCTCATGATTAACTCTCTCCATCGCACACCTCCAAGTCATCCACCAATTTATCTTATCCAACTTGTTTGTTCATTAGTGTGAGTGAGTGGGTGTGGCAAAAATGCATGTGACTGTGGCTAAGGCTGTCAGAGTGCCAGTCAGTATGGCGGTGGGTGTGTGCGATGGACCGCAGACGGAATTGCCGACCATCAATCTCCTATCAAAGGTCAAATACACATAATATTACTGGTTGGCAAGGCGATCACTATCAACTTAGCGGGGGCGGGTTAAAAATGGGGTCATAGGTGTGTCCAGAACCAACTTCCAGACATTCTGGTGAGGCGGATAAGTTAACGGTTTTTTGAAGAAACGAAACGGTATTTTAAAGAAATAGTTCTTTTAATCCTTTGTGCAAGTCTGTGGGTTAGAGTGAACAAGTCTTTTTAAAATTTACGAAGAATTATTTCTAACATGGCCCCACAATCAATAACATGCGATCATAACGCAACAATTGCAAAAAATTTTTAACCACTCATCCACTAAATGAAATTATAAAAGGCCCGTAAACCGTGTAGACTTCGATGTCTTTGCTTTGATTAGCTTAACGCGTCAATCCAATCATCACAGATGTGTGACGCTAAAATGTTCAATCAATTTTTCCATAGCCGACTCTAGCAAAATGCATGTTTTTAAGTCCTCAGATCATAAAAAAAAATGCAAGCTGATTTATTCGGTGCATTCTCAAGCCAATAACTGACAGTTAAAATTGACTAAAATGCAACACATTTGACCAGAAAAGGAGTGACACCTAACCAGAAACTTGATGCATTAAGACAAACGCAAGGTCGTATTTCAACCTACTAAGTATTCATTTACAATCAGATAGCTAAAGAATGTACAAATCAGGAATTTAATTCCCTTATTCATTGCTTTTATAATACTTTAGTTAAAACCCTTTAAGAATCTAAACCAACAGTAAATCCAGTTTTCTTATTTTAGATTCGATAAGTTATTGACATGCGTCAGACACTGCTACTCAATTATTTAATGGCCTAAAATGCAGGCGCAATAAACCAACCATTTTACGACCCTCAAAATCGAAATCTTTAATGTGCACCTTCCAGTCAAATCAATGCATAAATCAACTAACAAGTGACAATTGGAACGACTGACATGTGGTGCATTTGACTATGCAGGAATTAACGCCTGGTGAGGAATCTTGCGCATTAAAACAAAACCAAGGTTAAAATATGCATTTATTGGCTTACTTATTAGACAGCTTGGAAGTTAAAGAAAGCGTAAATATATTTTAGCCTGATTTTGTATTAATCGTTTTTCTATATAATATGTAACTTTGCGAAAAGAATCGACTAAATTACCTTACGTTAGATAATAAATTGATAAATGTTAAGCATGGCCACGCCATTGCTTGAGTTACTAAATGCAGATCCACTAAGCCATTCATGTTGCGACATTTAGTGTCGGGTCTATTTATGTGCTCCCTCCCGTTAAATGAACAAAATAACGATTCAGTTTAGCGCTTAACTGTTTGGCTTTACTGCTAGCGCGACATTTGTCCCCTTCGTGGTTTCCGTTAATGATTTAATTTCATGCCGTCCCAGTTCTGACACCGACCAATCAGCTTTATGGCACATTTACCGTTCGCCCAAAAATAGCAATGCGGCCCTTGTGACCTTTAATCCAATCCATTATTTAAAGGAAAAAAGGATTATTTTTATTATTCAAAGCTAGGGAGAAGACCGTAGCACTGGTTAATACTTCTTAGAGCGATTTGCTTAGAAAATGTCTTCATCATCAGTAAGCGGAAGTGCTGTTGACCAAATGACACAAAAAACGTAAATTTTTCCTCAAATACAACGAAGACTAGTAACAAGTTTGCTAAACCTCCTACTACAGGCAAACTCACCAGTGAGAAGGCTTTGCATTTCACGTGGAACGAGAGAGGCATCTCGACAACTGGCAAGGGAGATGCCTCGCCCTGTTCGCTCATTTTCATTGAGAGGGAAGCACGGGAACACGTTTTGGAGGTAGCATACTAGGCAACACCTCTGCATGATATGCACAAAGCTCTACTAGCCATTGAGGCTTCCATTTTTTCATCGAAAATTAAGGAGTTTATTAGCCATAAAATAGATAAATTTTTAAGCAGCATCGGTAGTGGGTGCGTGTGTGTGCCATTTGTAGACGCTGATGTATGCAGTGGAAAAGGGAACAAGGTAGCGGTAAAGGAGGAAATGAGCTGACACGGATAAGTGTGTTGCGGAATTCAACAAAGAAACGTCATCCCCGGTAAAACAGACAAACTTGCCTGCTTGTCCGCCCGCCTCTCTCTGTAGTCCTTTAGGCAAGGTCAAGAGAGGGAGAAGAGACGGCACCTAATGGACCAAAGACAGCTAAGTACGAAAGGATTGTGATCGGGATAGGGAGGGAAAAAGTACGAGACGCAAATGAGACACTTGACTACGTGGTACATGTGAACGTGTGTGTGTGTGACGGTGTGACAGTGTTAATGGAGCAGGAAGTCTTCGAAAGTATTTTATAAAGTTGAGGAGAGGAAAGAGGGCATTACTACAATCTTTTCTTGCTTCATTCCTCTACGGCCTCCTTTGGAGCCTCGCCTTCACCCGCTGGTTTTAATTGGTCTCGAAAATCCACTTTCTAAAAAGCGAGAAAGGCAAAAGAAGTCACGCACACCCTTTCAGTCTGGGGCTACGTTTCCGCCCAATCCTATTGGCTAGAAAGCAAGGACAAGTTTCTGCGCTCTTCTGATTGGCTAGATGGTAGATCGGTCGATCTCCCGTCATCACATGTCCGATTTAAAAAAATTAAACTAACGAAGTTAAACATAAATAACTCAAAGCTGTACATGAGAGGCCTCGTCCTTTTCCTCAAGGGCGAATTTGTTTTGACCCGTGGATTTCAGTTGGGTTCGGAAGGAGGCCAATGTCTTTTCCTTCTTCTCGATGCGTGCCAGTTGGCTCTCGGTCTTGGAGACCTTTTTAAGCACGGGTTTAACGCTATGGAGAGGAGGAGAGAGTGTATAGATTACCTCAAACCGTTGAGTGAAGGAGCTAAATGACATTAGGCAAGTGTACGTACAATTTGCCCTTGACGTCATTCACCTTCATGGTGAGCTCATTGATTTCAATGTCCTGTCGCCGTAGCTTCACCTCCCAATCATACTTCTCACCCTCAAGTTGAGCCACCCGTGCGTGAAGCTCTCGAACCTTCTTGGCAAGAGCAGCTGAAGAGGCAGAGAGAGAGAGAGAGAGAGAAAATACTCATTCCTTTAGGTGATCAACCTCTATTTGAGCTAAAATTGTAGGGTAACTCACCATCATCGAGACCGTCCAACTGAAGAGGTTGAACTCTCGATCGGAGGTAGTTGTCCTTCTCCTCTTGTCGCTTCTTCATCTCCGCCTTCATCTCGTCTGCCGCCTTTTGCATGATCAGTTGCTGGATGGATCAAGCACATTCGCGGTTAAGTCGCTGTTTTTGAAGGCGTCTGTACGAGGAGCGGAGTTGTGCCTAGTAAACTCACCTTGAGCAGCCTCTTCTTCTCCGGTGAAAGGCCTCCCAAACCCTTTCTCTTCTGACCAGGCTTGCGTTGCTTCTTAGCGGCTTCTTCTGCCTCACGCTTGGCCTTCTCCTGAAAGTGAAAACACGATAAAGCCAACCTGCCGACTCAAAAACCGAAAAATCTAAAACATGCTGTCTTTAAGCGATAAGTAGGGAGTTTTTCTTTAGCCAGATAAGCCGCAAGCTGCATATTATCAAGTGTTCCTTGAAGCGCAAAGGGAAAGCAGCGTTCGTGTTTTTGCCTATAATGCAGCCAAGAGATGTCGAGTGCGCTGGCCATGCGTGCCTGGCCCAAAAAAGGGAGGTGAACATTTGTTTTTTTTGTGCATTTTAAACTACCTCTTGTTTCCTTTGACGCTCAGCCGCAGCCTAGATTTCGCGCGGAATAGAAAGGTAGACAAGAATTGTGTCAGTGAGGGAATTTACGGCTTTCCATTCCATGCCATGCAAATTTTTACTCCACTTTTATCGCATTCCGGGCATGCAACTTTCTTCCAATTTCAAGAACTTCACCACTTTTCAAAGCCATGCCGAGGGATCAATCGAGAGTTAACGCTTTGAGGCTTCACCAAGGTTTTGCCGCAGACCTTGAGCTGAAAAATCTCGGGAAAGGGGAACGGTGTAGAGGGGACAAAGGAGCCGCGTGGACTCCCTCAGTGCTCAGTGTTAAGGGATAGCGGTGTATTGTGCAAGTAGGAGTGCGTGTGTGCGTCTGTGTGTGTAGGTGTGTGGTTGTGTGCAAGTATCATCATTCCACTCAAAACGGGTGCCTGAGACGAGAAAAAATGGAGAAGCAAAAATCATGCACGCATGCACCAACCTCTTCGCGCCTTGCCTCTTCCTCTCTCTTCCGTCGCTCCTCCTGAAATCAATGTAAGTAGTATCGTTTACCAAGATTTTCTAATCAAATTTGTGGCTAATCAGTGTTAACTTACTTCCTCCTTTTGCTTTTGGGTTTCATCCTGAAATGTAATTAGAAAAAAAGGAGGCGAATTAGAATTAGAGATCGCGAAAATGGGGGAAGAGACACTTATATGATCCGTGCAACTATCGACACAAAAGGTCGGACAATGCAGGTGTTCGTCGTTTCTAACTGAGCACTTAAACAATGTTGCGCCACCTAAATGACACATGCGGATCACACTCTCCGTCCCGACTAGCCGAAGTTTTTTACACGGTGTTCGACGGAGGAGGAGAAGGAGGAAACAGAAAAGAAGAACTAACAACGGCAACATATCTACATTCACACCGTAAATTGCAGAAAAGAAAACATTCACGCAAACAGACAAGTAACACTTTGGTGCTACAAAAAATGTAGAAAAGAAGGTTAGCAGCTTTACCTCCGATTCGGTCTGAAAAGATTTGAACAGGTTTGAATTAGGGTTTGTTGCCATTGGCGTCAACAGAAACACTTAACAATGAACATGCTTAACATCAAATTGACGTGCAAGTTTGGACACATCTCGCTCCCAGTCCGAGGGTCATCTCCGCTGTTGGACACTTTGCGACCAGTTTGGTCAAAGTGACAAATCACCAGGACTAGAAGAGGTGCTAGGAGTTGGCGCGGTGGAAGGGGAAGAGTTTTGGAAAGGGGGCAAGACTTTACCACACACGCAAACAGAAATGATGATTACACAAAAAGAGCAAGCATCAATTGAGAACCTAATCAATCTGACAGCTACGGAACATGATGGGTGTGGTGGATGCTTTTACCTCGGAGACTTCCTCCTGCACAGGGTTGTAGAAAAAGTTAGGTGGGTTAGTAAAAGTGCGGACGTGTGTGACAAGGGCATGCAATACTCTCAAGTCAAGAGTTGTTAAAATGGCATTCAAAAATCGACGGTTACCTCAGACTCTGAGGCCTAGGAGTTGGCAAAAAGAAAAGGGTTGACTTTAATTTTTAAACACAAGAATTGCTACTTAAATGAGTTATAGTTATTATTAAGTAGCACTGGGTAGAATTGTTAAAAAATTGAGACAGATTTCAACTTACAGATTCACTGAAAAGAAAAAAGCAAAAAGGATATTAATTTGCTATTTTTTTGGTAAAATAACTTGTTCAGATAAACTCTAAGCTAAATAAACACCCTAGTGTTGGTGGAAATGGTGGGGTGAAGATCTCTTATCGCGTGCAGCATTCACCATCATTATAGCTACAAGTGAACACTGTAAGCCAATTGTAATATGGAAAGGATGGCTAAAAGCCTTTTTAGAAAAGAAGGAGAAAAGAAATCTGTAGACTTGCCTTCGGCTTTCGTCGTCACTCATGTTGCAGCAGAGACCAAATTACAGTAGACTGCAAGAGGAGACAAGTGAGTTAAGGTATTATCCAAAAGTTAAGGCGATGCTTTAACGAGAGAGTCACGAGTAGCAGGCAGAAAGACCAACCTCCTAGAGGCGCTCCGATACCAACTGCCACCGCCCAAACGCTCTGTCCCTCGAGGTAGAGGTGTGGGTGAAAGCGTAGATACAGCACCAGGACCACGCTTCCCACCCATTGGCTAGTCGATTGCGCCATCGATCGATACTTCACCGGGCACGTAACCGTGACTACTGTTCACTCGTGGGCAAAATCGATGCAAACGCGTAAATGTGCGTGCGTGCGCACACACACGCACGCACTGGCAGGAGGCGTGATGGCCAAGGGGGGACGGCACGTACGCAGTAATGCACCTGTGGAAGACTTTACAGACGGCATCACTGCCATGCATTTTGGTGGAAGAAGGTTTTGGTGGGGGTGAGTTAAGACCCAGAGACGAGTGATCATTACTGTTGTGTTTTACATTACTTTTATTTTAAATCTATCAACACGTAGGCGACCATTCATTGGTGGGGTGGATGACAAGGTGATATTAGCATTAGTCAGTAATGGAGTAGACAATGGCTCGTCAAGCTGTCACGTACTTGGAGAAAAGTAGATGCCTGAAAGGTAGAAGGCTTTATTCCACCTGAATGGGGAAAGCAATGTTGATGAAGCAATGCATTCTGGGGGCACTAAACGATCGATAGTGTGCAGCAAAGGGTGCACAAACAATGCTCGCCTTGCGCCTACTTAGCAGGTCAATTTAAATGTTTCATAAAATGTCGGGTTTGGCCTCTTTTGTGGAAATTAGCACCGAATGCAAAAGGCTTTCCTAGAGTGGCAAGAAAGCCAAATCAAAATATACTTCAACAACGATGAAGCTGGTCTGTTGAGTGCACTACGAGGGAGGAGTACAACCTTGGGAGAAGCAAGAGACTCCCTCAGTCACTCTCACAATTTAGTTGTCAAGAGGACGGGAAGACTTTCGGAGCAAAAGTTAATGATATAATACGGCGATGCTGCTGCACTCATTAGTAAGGTAAGTTAGTAGAAAAATGAGGAGAAGGAAAAGAATGAAGAAGAAGAAGAAGAAAAGAAAAAGAAGAAGAGATAGAAGAAGAAGAAGAAGAGCAAAAGAATGAGGGAGGAGAGGAAGGAAGAGGAGGAGGATGAGGAGGGAGGAGGAGGAAGGAGAGAGGAGAGTGAGGAGGAGGAGGAGGAGAGGAAGGAGGAGGAGGAGGCAGGAGCGAGAGGAGGATGGAGGATGAGGCAGGAGGCAGGAGGAGGAGCGAGGAGGAGGCAGGAGGAGGAGGAGGCCAGGAAGGAGGAGGAGGAGGAGGAGGAGGAGGAGAGGAGAGCAGGAGGAGGAGGAGGAGGAGGAGGAGGAGGAGGAGGAGGAGGAGGAGGAGGAGGAGGAGGAGGAGAAATTGACATGGTGTCCACTCAAGACATATTCGACTAGGAGTTTAACTCTTAAATCAGTTTTCCAGGCGACTCCATTATGGACGCAATCCAGTTATTCAACGTGGCTGTTCAGTGTCTTCTAGAAGTCGGAACCATGTGGGTAGAACAGTAAATTCACTGAGCATCATGCAGCGATGTCTTACAGTACGATCCCCGACCAGAAGTTGATAGGTTATTCAAGAAATGCGTCCTTCCCTCCATCAATTTTTTATCAATCCTCAAGATGGAGAAGTATTTATGCAAAAAGGTTGATCCCATGTCTCTCTTGACTTCCATTCCAACTTTATCAAGCTCGCGTGCCTCTATAGGCATAACCACCAATTCTTGACACCATGCCACTCGTATAGGTCAAAACATACTTCACCTCGAACCAAGAGGCTGCCCACATGGCTGTGGAATGGCATAAAATAACCACACACAGACAACCGTGGGCATTAAAATATCGGCTGCATGTGACGTTCAGCCCTGGCATTTGTACATTCACAAATCTTCCTTCATTCCTCTGCTATTAGAGACATTCTATTGAAGAAGGAGCCTTCCATAGTGTCTGTCGTGCCGGGTGCTACTCCCTCCTTTGGCATTCAAAAGACGCAATAAGGATGAAAGGGAGAAATATTTGCCACAAGATAACATTTTTCTCTTCCCATCCATTATTCATTCATTCAATAAGGAGTTAGTCACTTGGAAAGCGTTGAGTTCTATCATGCAGCCCTGACCTACAAGATGTCACTAACTTGGCCAGTGCTATAAGTGTCAAGCTGATCCAACCAATGGCAGGTCGGTCACTTCAAGGTCAGTCTATGCCTTACAGTTAGGTCATCTTAAAAGCTCATTTGCCTTAGTTGGTGCATGTCGTGTCAACCATCTGCCATCTTGACTTCGTCCTTCTCAGACGGTCTGTTGTCTCAAGCGAGATAATAATGGCATCTCTCGCTTTCTCACCGCCTTAGACACTCGACAGGGATAAAAGAGAAATTCATTTATTCCCTCTACTACTTGAGAAATGGGAAGACGGGGCAGTGACAACAGCGATATCACCCGAATGAGGAACTTTTGGTGTCCTCTAACCTCTTAAAAGGGGAAAAACGATGAGAGGAATTTCCTAATGTACTGCTTGTGTCCTTCGCAGGCCATTATTTGGTCTTTTGGATGCTTATAAATTCTTGATTACCACAGATGCTGTCATCTTGAATGCGCGATAATACTCGATTCTCTTATCACCTCAATTTTAGGAAATTTTCCGTTACTTGTAAGGAGATGCTTCAAATTCCTTCTGGATGGAGCACTCTTCCTCCTCTCCTTGTGGATTACCTTTTACAGTGTTGAATTTGAGTTAATCATGGTTTTTAAAGCACAAAGTCTTGAATCCCATCGGTTAGGCTATTCTAGCTGAGACTTGGTTTTATGAAAGTGGGTTTAAAAAAAGAACAAGTTATCCCATTCTACAGGGAAGATTATTGCACTCCACAGACAAGCCAGTCATTACGAGGTTTTAATGAGGCACGTACAATGGTCCATCCGAAGGCAGTACAGTGCTCCACCACGTCAAAGCATTTCACTTCTTGATAATGATCTCTGTAGTCCATTCCGCGACTACTTTCTAATTTTTCCGGCCAGTACTAAGCCAATGGGGCGGAACCGAGGTCGTTAACAGATGTAGAGTGGGACTGTATTGAGGGCTTTTTATTACTTTCCTGAGTTATTCCTTGGGCGAGGTATTCGGTATATTGATCACCATTGATCCAAACAAATACTTTATAGTAATGAAGAAGAAGAAATCACACCCCTTCGTGCTAGGGAAATGGCAGAAAACCGAAGGATATTGTCACTCTCTTCAGACAAAATCTAGTGGCACTGGGAATAGAGGAGAGTTGTCAAGGTCTCTCAATGATTTGTCAATCCAACTAATTTTGTGTCTACAACTTCTTCACAGTTTGGCCTTGAGAGCCAATCACACTAAAGCTCAAAATCTTTTATATGGGGTGGAGTTTATACGGTGTTGACTCCACAATCCAATCACCTTATCTCCAGACAGCTGTGGCATTAAGTGAAATGATACCAGTTTGGTGGCCAAATTGAGAGACCAGATAACAGTCTACTATAGAAACAGTCTTAACATAATGAGCACTAAATGAATCATTTCAGATAATCTGATTTTTAAGTCAGGGTCTTGTAATATGAGGCCGACAGGAAGTGTCACCCTGCCAAGCAAAAAACTTTTTTGAACGTAAAAAAATGTATCCTGTGCGAAGTTAAGAGTTGGATAAAAGAAACTACGGTTACCTGCTGATCAGATTATACATTAAAGACTAATAAACGAACGTTTGTAAGCGTAAAAACTAGTTGGCTGTGAATTGTTAGGTCACAAATTGGAACGGCCAAGATCGGTGCATTAAAAATAAGCAACTATTTAACGTTCTACTTAAATTATATCAGTAGGTTGTTATTGTCGTGCGCTTTTCCATGTCAAACGCACGAAAGCATTCTCGAGGTGGCAAATTCAGTGGCAGGACGCAAACAATGGACTGTGAAGAATATACAAGCAGAACATGGTAAATTTTCTGTCCTTTTTTATGGCTGTAGCCAATGACGTTACAATCATCCCCTCTATTTCTTCCCAGTTATTTTGCTTTGCTGTTGCCTTTAATGCATCCTCACAGCGCGTAAGTCATTGCCTCCGCATTTTGGTAACTCCAAAAGGCACTGCCCAGGCTAATCAAGGTAAATACTGCATAGAGTTCATTCGCAGTTCCCTGTTTAACTTGCTAACCAAACGATTCCACAGTTGACTTTAACGAGTGTCCAAGATCGTGAGAGAGACCTGTGTCGACCAAAATCATACAACCTGACAAGTGAGTTCGACGATTCGTCAGAAGAATGTGATCATCCGACCAGTCGATAGCATCTCCTATACCTTGTTCAATCTCACCGGTCACTTTTAAAACAACCGGTTAGCTTGACAAACCGGTAATGTGTTGCAAGTCGCTGTTCACCCCCCTCCCCCCCCTCCATTACGCCCAGCTTTTCAGTCTTCCTCCATTCCCCTCGTCTTTAATTCTTTTGTTCCTCTAGCACACAGCACGCAAGCCATTATGCATAATTGGTGAGGCAGGGGAGAAGGTGTTTCTTTTTCTCATCAGATATGTGATGAATTACCTGCTCTCAGCATTGTTTATCCACAAACAGGCAGATGTCTTCCCCTTCTTTTCTACTTGTTTTGACTGCAAGAGGTGAGAGTAACTTTCTCGTTGCTGTTTTTATCGTCTCTGTTCTCCCCCTACCCACTAAAACTGACTTGTTAGTTGTGTTGACAGGAAGGTGGTGCATGCTACGGCTTAGGTGAATAATAAGGGGTTGGAGAGGGAATAAAACCTGTCAGTAGTGCGTTGGTGAAGTGTAGAAGCAAGGCCAAGGACACTTTTCTCTGTATCGACATTAATTGGGAAGATTATGCGGTTATGAAAGTCACCAAACCAAGTCGGTTTTGCAGTGTGCACTAGAACCAATGGGGGACTGTTGATTTCTTTTTTTTAAATGCTTTCATGTTCCACGTTCGTTTCGACTGATAACTAACAGACTTTTAACTGCATATTCGAGAGGAATGGGAGATCACCGGCCCAAATGACGTTTTCCCATCTACCGCCAGGAGGTACTCTGTCTTTTCTGTCTGAATGGGGTTTTTTATCGCTCGACGACCTTGACCTCGTCATCTTGAACAGGAAATAGTTAACACTCTGCATTCATCACGTAGTGATGAGATGAGGGATAGAGGGAGGGAGGAAATAAATGCACTACATTCCTCACCTCTTTGTGATTACTCCACGTGGCTCTGTTTTTTTTTTAACCTAAATGGTGCGAGAACCACGTGTGGATGAAACAATAAGGCGTTGAGAGTTTGCGTGAGAGAGTCTAGGCGGGTCATTTGGATCGTAGGACCATAGAACTCGTATTAAAGCGCAAATCCACAACTTTTTCTATTGCCATCCCCAGGCTTTTAAAAAAGATCAGAGGCTACGTATTAGAGTAATTTCAATTATAATGGATGTCAACGCTACTTAATTACCATTTAAGTAGAATTTGCTATAGAATTTTAAATTAAGTTGATTTTAGGAGGCAAATAGAAAAAGCCTGTGAAAATGCATAAGAGGTGGGATGAACGACAACGTATTTTGACTTAATAAAGCGGTAAGTTGAAAATTAATGTATTAGAAAGTCCTGTTTGTTCAGGCAAAATTATCACGTGCTTGTTTATAACGTCTATTGAAACAGGATGTCAGTTTTGAGGCCTTTGCACTTTTACTTTGCCGCCTCTTTGTGTCACGGGGTGTCCAATTTATGTCACACAACCTAGCTACTTTCAATCCTCAAACAACGAGTCCTCCTACAAGGGGGATGACAGGAAAGCTTCCGCCTCGTAGTACCCTTTTAATTAATAAGGACACTACGAGGTGATATAGTCGTGAAAGATCCGGGTTTTTCACTCCAAATGGGAGGAAATTCCCCAATCTTGTTGCCTAAAGAAGTATGGCGAACTTATGTCGAGGATGTGTGACAGAGTTTAAAAGTGAGGGATCAACTTGTCAAGAAAAAGCACTTTCTTGGCTTGACAAAACAAAGGACGAAGGTACTGATAAGTTTTGCAAGAAGTCTTTTAAGCAGGAAGCTTTTTTCTCCAAGCAAAAAGACGGTTCTTTGTCTACCTTAATAATTTGTACCTGCCTTGAAATCGCTTTTGTTTGGAAGGGACAAAGCGCTCTTAAGCGTTCAAACCCAAAGGTCTTAAAAGAGGCTTAAAAAAGAAGGATTTCGCTTGAAAGACTTAAATCTTTTTGATTCTTTTAAGTAGATAATTTCTAGTGGAATGAGGCAAAAAGTCTATTATTGTATCTAAATGATACGGTCTTCGGAATTAGAGTGATTGAATATTCCTTCTGAGAGAACTTAAAGCTCCCACAGAAGCTTAAGCGCCGATTAAGAGACCAAGATTAGGTAGCCTGTTTACACAAATAATACTTGCATTGCTTAGCCCTGGTAATGGATCGTCACACTCGAGAGTGTCACGGAATAGGTTTACAGCTGCTCTCTTATTTGGCGAAATGTTTATTAATGGTTCCGCTACCGCAGAAATCTCACGTGCAAACTAATTAAGATCTATCAAAATCTTTCTTTGGATGCAACACATCCAAACTATGGCGAGCCGACAACAATAGTGATAAGGGTGTTAGTCAGGTAGGTGTTTTTTTTCTTACTCCTTCTATGTCCATACGTGTCAGTAATTTAGATGATAAGCTGCCGAGACATCCCAGGAAGTGGACAACAATCCATAACCACTGAGCCGAAGCACGATCTTGGTCCAGACTCTCGTCGCCTGCATACTGCCACACCCACATACAAATGACTGCATCGTTACCGCAGCAAAACATACAAGACGTATACAGTTCAAACCAAACGCATTTTTGCTAAAGGATTTGACTTCTCTTTTGCCCTTTCTGGCGCTGTGCTGCTAAAATGAATGGATGATGGCTGAATTTCCTCCTAAGTTTTACGCCGCAATCTACAAGAAAATCTGTTCAGTGCCGTGGCAACTAAGACATACCTTAGTGCTCTCTGAAGTAGACCGACTTTCGTTTTGTAATCTAGCTGACAAATTCGGCTTTGCTAAGACGTCATCTTATGAATCGAAATGTTCCAGTTGCATTTAGCTACTCTCGCAGAGTTCTCCAATAAACGCAACATTTTTTGAATTCCAAAGTGAACTATTAGACCTAAAGAAGATTTGAACACAATAACTATTCATTCTGCTTATACTATTCCAGAAAGAAGATTCAAAATCTGCCAACTATGCTCCAAAAGCACCTTTTTCTGAGCAACAAGCCCCACCAGGTGCGCAAAGTCATCTTCTAACAAGTTTTATGCACATACAATTCCTTCTAAATGTGAATCGTTTCACCCAATTTTCGCCTTTCGGAGAACACATGTTATAAATGGTCCCATGCGTAAAACAATGCTAATTATCTGTCTGGGAGAGGATTCAAAATGCTCCACCATTAGTCTAGGAGTCGTTGTTTCCGTTATTATGCTTTTTTACATTATAAACATTTTGCTGTCGTGCATTCTGAAAGTGCTGCGAAGGTTATCACTATCTGAGACGCTAGATGGGACAGTTGATTGGTGGCTCAAAATGCAATTCATTCGGTGATCGATTCAAACGTGTTTATGCATTACGGCAAAAATACTTTCACCGTACCATATAATTATTTCCGTCCTTGCACGAATTTCTTTTTTTAGAAAAATAATGAGTCTGAATTAATAGGCTTTGGTAGCATAGAATTACAGAAAATAACCTCACAGTTATTCAAAATTTAACTTTTCTGCAAATTTAAAACGTATTCTAAAATCAAGTAAACATAAACGTTTGACTGTAAGTCATTGTAGCGTCCCGAGGCTCCCTTAAGGCAAAAGAAGGCAAAGTGGCAGGATAGAATACATATATATATTCACCGGACAGAAGGAAATAAGCTGCTGGCATGGCCCAGAGGCCAGCCCACGCAGCTGGGGCAATATAACCACCTCTGTGACCTTGACAGAAACCAGCAGTTCTAACGAACAAAGTACTATATTGCCCCTCTCCTCTTTCGAGCGTCGTCCCCGACGCGCCCCTTGGTACATCTCCCGCGTCAGCCATCACCACATACTCAGTGCTGCAACAAGCACCCATGAGCTAACCATGCCAGTCGCCCACATTCGACGCGATTGAGGAGATGCTTGACACCAACGTCAGTGATCCCTCTTGGCAGTGCATTGCATTTCGAGTTTCGTTTGGCTTGGAAACAAAGTTCGGAATAAGTGGTTCTGCCGACCATCAGTATGTCCGTAGGGGGCGTTAGCACGCCGATCTCCTTAAGCAAGTATATTAAGGGTAATCTTTGGAACGAAACTTTCAAGGTGGTCCATGGCTAGTGTCGCCTCAGTTGTTGATAGCTTTCTTGTAGAACACGGAGATGGGGTAGATGCCGGAGGTGGACGTCGTTTTTGGCCCATCCGTAGCACATGCACTTCTTTCGCACCGCTGCAACATGCCACAGGCGGTAGAGATCGGGATAAAAAACTAATGTAGCGTCCCGAGGCTCCCTTAAGGCAAAAGAAGGCAAAGTGGCAGGATAGTATATATATATTCACCGGACAGAAGGAAATAAGCTGCTGGCATGGCCCGGAGGCCAGCCCACGCAGCTAGGGCAATATGACCACCTCTGTGACCTTGACAGAAACCAGCAGTTCTAACGAACAAAGCACTACAGTAATATTTAAAATATTGGCTGATAAAAGCATGAAAATGTCGTTGAAGAGTCCCGAGACTTCCTTGAAGGCAAAAGAAGTCATACTACTAAAACAAGAGTGTATGCTTTCAATAAGCAGAGGCATTAGGGCTGCTGGCATGGTTTGGAGGCCAGCCCACCCGGCTAGGGCAATATGGCCACCTAAGTGGCCGAATCCGAAAGCAGCAGTTAGAGCAAACAAAGTATTACACTCGTTTTTGCGAACTAAAGAGAACGTGGCACAATTATGCTGCTTTTGTGCGGGATAACAATTGTGGTGCTGAGCAAACCGATTTTTTAAATATAAACGATCAGTACTTGCCTAAATGGTGTGCCTGTTCGCGCTGATATTTCAGCATTGGTGGCTTTACAGCTGTTGTAGCACGTCAAGCATCGTTACTTTCGTCCTTGACCTTTTTTTAGCCACACGAGTCTATTAATTAGACCAAAAAACATCTTACTTAAGATAGCACCCTTAATTGGGTTCTATAGTTTTTGGTGGTGTAAAAGGGACTAACTATAAAAATCAGGCCGTATAAAACCTTTTACCTATAAAATCCCATTTGTGTTTAATTGCCGGTTTCGCGTACAGTGACTGGGGTGGTCATATTGCTCTAGCCGGGTGGACTGGCCTCTGAGCTATGCCAGCAGTCCCTTCCCTAGTATTATGCCTTCTTTACGCTTAAGGAAGTCTCGAGACGCTACGGTAAGAGCTTGAGTATCCCGTCCCTCTCCATTAAGGCTTCATTCAATTAAAATATTTCCTCACTTAAAAAGCACAGCAAATCATCCCATCCCAATCATTTTGGTTTCCTTTTATAGCTTAGACGTCTGTTCTATTTCGTGCGTACTTAAGTGGTTTCCTACCACCTGTGCTAAGAATAGGCGGTAATCATTCTCTTCCCCAAAAGGCACACGATTAAGAGCATTGTATAATACAGGATGCGTTTCCTTCTCGCTAGGGACGAAGACGTCAAGCCATCCTCCTTTCCATTTGAGGAAGTGAATCACGTGAAGAAATCACACGCGAGCACAGGAGTTGAATAAACTATGTGATGTTATCTCTGCTCCTTTCCTCTTCTATTCCAAATTGATGCATGCGATCTTAATTTTGGTTTGTTTCAAAATGCCTGCTTGTAGTTATGAGGTCTTGTGGTGAGATAAATGCCTTTCTCTTTAACATACTCACCAGATTTGGTTTACATTTTAAAGGTGCAGTCTTTTGTGTCCTCGCAGGTACACTGGAGGCGTGGATAACGAGTCGATTATTTAACTATATTTGAAGAATACTAAATTTTCTCTAATACCAGGAACGTGAGTGTGTCCTATTCATTCACCCAGTGGTTGTCACAATCGGCAACGCCCTAATTGTGACAACCGAGGCACTAATAACTTATCCGCCCGCAGCCCACTCTATTCCACCTCACTCAAAGCACATGAGTCACTGTAAAAGTGAGAGTGGCCACGCCTCACTGATTCACTCAGCAATTAAGGCGTCAACTTCCTACTCATTAACAAGAGCAAGTTGATTTCCCTTCAAAAGGTCACCTGCGACGCTACGAAAGAGGTCAAATCACCACTCCATGGGTTGCAGAGTATGACGCAAAGGCTCAGAAATGCAAAAAAGAGGGATTCATAAGTCATAAACAAATTACTGACTATTAAAACAGTCTCTTCAATAAATGCGCAAATATGGCTAAAAATTACGAATGCGACAACTGGGAATTGAATGGAGATGCTTGCGATTCTATCTCCCTCCACTCTCTGATTGTCTAATGAAGTATAACTAGTAGGAATACGGAAAACAACATCGGTAGAGCATGTCCTTTCTCCACCCTACCTCCCATTCAGCCCCTCATCTCCCAGAGAGTGAGCTCCCAATTGCCCTCCAAGGCCAGAGGGGACATTTTTTGTGATTCACTAGGTCTGCACTTTACAGACTCGCAAAAAGCTTTAAATCGGAGGCAATCATTTTGCTTCTGGTAGGCAAATAATTAACAGACCAATTTTCTCCTCTTTTACTCCACCACACACATAAAAACACACGCGCATGCTCGTACAATGCATGATTAGAAGAACTCTGGCGGTTGTGAAGTAGTGGGCAGTGTAGGAATTTGTAACGGCAGACTGTGAGTCGCCTTCCCGTTAAGTTGTTTGTTTGTGAATAGAAGCAATCAGTAATTCTGTATTTATTAATTGTGACGAATTTTACAGTCCAAAAGTCGTTTCTCGTTTAATCAATCCATCAGTCAGTCAGTTTATCAGGCTGGAAGGATAAGGAAAAAATATCTAATAGCCTTTCATGCTCATTGTTGTCTAGTACTCAAAGAGTTCAATATCTTCGTCCAAAATATGTTTAAAAAAATTTCAGACACCTGTTGTTAGCTATGTTGTTGTCATTGCGCTTGCTGGTGACACGTAAATGTCACTGAAACGTGGTAACCAATAGCGACCAATGGAATGGAGATTGTCCACACTTGTGATTAACCAATTCTTTTGTTGTTTATACCCGGGGCCAAAGTGCTACAGAAAGAGAGCATCAAGCATCACACACCTACCGCCTACTTTATCGCATTGGGGCGTAAACGGTCGCGTGTCTCTAACATTCTCAAACGAGGCACTTCTATAAATCACATTTTTATGGCTTGTGGAAGATCTTTTTTGTATTATTTTCCTTAATTAATTACCAGGAGTATTGTTATCTGCGTAACCAATCAGGTTCGCGCAAGCAATATTATTGGTTGATACCAAGACCACATTTTAATTTGCCCGAAGCGCGACACTTATTAAAAAGCAGTAAAATCGAATTCATTATTGGGCATATAACCTTTCTGCAGAATATTAAAAATGAATGAATCCTATAGAGGCTAGGTTTAAACCGTTAGAGCAAGTAGTCTTCTGATTGGTTACTAAATGGACGAATAGAAAACGACGCTGCCTTTCCTTCAGAATAAGTTAATGTAGTACACCAAGCAGTGATTATTACGATAGTTATATGACACCTCTCCAGCATGCATGAGAGCCATTCATCCGCCGGAATGTTATCAATCATGCGCAAGCTTAGTAACACAGTCAAAAATCATCTCTCGACTGAAAACGCCCAAGAAATTCCCTTTATTCCACTAGAAGAATCAAGGCATAAAGGTAAAATCTTTTGGCACCTGCCGAAGTTCCTTCGTGAGCGTGGAACAAAAGGTTATGTTCGATGTCATCATGACTACGAGGAGGTACCAAGATTAAACGTCATCGAGCTGAAGACAAAAGTTTCCTCTACTGCAGAACGAGTTAGCTGGCCAGCAGTTTCTATCAGACAGACAAGACAACCCATTTCTGAGGTCACTTCGTCGTCAGTCGATCTCTCTGAGCCGTGTCAGCAGACACTGAACCCGACTAAGCTCATATTGAACGCAATGCTTGACCAAAGATGGCATCGAGTCTTGGAACTTCTGTCCCAGAATATTTCAACTCAAACAACCCTTGAAAATGGTACGACTTTGTCCCTACTTGACCTTTTTCTTTACTCCTGTGTATTTGTACAAGCATCTGGCGCCACCGTTACCACTGATTACGATCATATTGTTGTAAGGATAATGGACAACTTACTTGCTCGTGGCTGCTCGATTGAGGTGGGTGCCACTGGGATGCAAAAGAAGGTGCTCATTTCCATGTACCACAGCCTTTACAGCCAATCTCACATCGATTTTCATGCCATGTTTCGACGCCTCCTTCAAAGTGGCCTCCAAACTCCACCTGATCTCCTGGTCAATGGGGAAGTGACAACGACTCCCTACTACCACCTTCTGGACGCGTATGCACGATGGCGAGTGCAAAATCCTCACGTAAAATGGCCACCAAATTCACTCATTTCAAAGTTTCTTCTTCTCCTCAATCTACTCTACTCAGGTGCCTCCCTCCTACCAGATATTCCTCGCATCGATGATCAGGCCATTGCCACCATAATTGACGGGACACACGCCAAGATAATCACTATCTTTAGGCTCAATCCACTCTCCCTATTCGCTCTAACCCGTCTGAAGGTGAGACAACTCTTTCCACAAAAATATTTTCGAGAGATAATCTCCCATGGTTTGTGCACTTCAGTGCCCTTCTTTAAGACCATTCGACAGTATCCTCAATCTGTTCATCAAATGAAGCAGCTCATGCAGTGGTTAAGCATCGTCCGCATCCTACCCGACAATATTCGACGTGATTTACTGTTTCTTGAACGACGCGCGCTAAACAATGACCTGGCTTTTATCCTTTTAACTGATATAAATAAAGATATTTTATCCTATTAGATATTTTATTTGACGGATTTAGGGAATTTTAAAAGAAAAACTCTTCCGCAAAAGATGCGTATTGCTCTTCAAAGGTTGTGAAGGAGGCAAATAATGATTTTTTTCTCCATCCAACTGGAGCCTTCATCAAAGGGTAAAAATGAGACAGTTGTTTTATTGTTTAAAAAGTGTGGTGAAGCATTTTTAGCCTTTCATTGGTGGTGAGAGGAACTGGGGTGTGCGCCTGTCGGTCGTGGGTGGAGGTGTGACGGCGGAGTTCCTTTTGCATGTCAGGAAGCAACATCAGTTGACAAAATTTCTCCCCTTTCCTCTTTGTATTACCTCACCCAAATCGGGAGAAGTTATTTTGACTCTAGTAAACAGGCTATCTGCAGTCAAACTTGATCCCCTATTGCTCCACCGCACACATACAAACTAGCGCAAAAATTCATAGATAGACAATTATTTGCGATTAAGTGATAGGTGGATTAGAGCTGTGCGGTGGGTAGTTAGCTAGTAATTTAGTCAATTGTTAAAAGGATTTGGGTGGCGATGGTCTGTCCATTTGTCAATCGGTCAGTCAGTCAATCGACAAACACTTGTCATGCCAATTTGGTAGTTTGCATGCTCATTGCCAGTTGTCCCTTAGTTGACACATGTTGGAAAGCATTCACACATTATCGCTAATATTGTTGTGTTTAAGCAAAAATATCGTTAAGGCACGACAACCAATAGCAGATAGCAGAATAGAATGTCTCTCTACCTGTGATTAACTCACCTTTGAGTTGTTTGTGACGAGAATTAAAGCGCCACCACCGCGCTTTTGCCAGGAGCCATAGAAATAATTCACTAAAAAGTCTCGACAACGACGCCACCAAGACCCATTACAAACGACCAGATAATTAGTGATAAAAGAACAAGTTGGGGGGAAACTGCAGATAGTATAAAGGAGATTGCTGCATCTGACCGACATATAAGTCATAACGTAACATTATTTAATGTACAATGCTATCAAAATCCTAATTTTCCTCAATTGATTTGCATTTCTCAAATGCAACATTATCCCAAGCAGTGTTAAAATATTGGTCCAGGGTTTCCCAGTTGCTTGAATTTCCTAACGTTTCATCATTTCCGCTGTTTTTGCCATCAACAAACATATTTTGCTTGGTTTATAGGAGAACCAAAACGAAAATTTCTAGTTGTTTCTGCTTTTCGATGCTTCCACTGTGCTGCGCATTTGAGTTTAGATGTATTTGGCCATAAATTTCAAACTGCCTTGTCTAACAACGCAACTGTCATTTCTATCTGGGCAATATGTTGGACATTTGAAAAGCACTTGCGTGCATAGTTTGATAATAAGTTAAATGAAAATTCATAATAGAGTTAGTTAAAACCACTTGTAGTAAAGTTCACAAATGAAAAATATATATATATCTACTTAGTATTTGCATTAAAAATTTTATTATCTGTAATTATCAAAAGCAATTTGGACCTTGAATACTGCCGTATTAAGTTGCTAGTGCTGTTGATTTGCCTTGCGGCCAGTTAACTAGTGTTTACAATTCTTCCCGTTTTATTGTTTAAGTCCACCAGTCCCCATTTAATTGTTTAGAGGATAAACATTGTCATGATTTAAAATCCATTAATTATGATGTTCATTTCGATTGTAGATGGTAAGAATGATTAAAAGATTTTACTGAGAATCTTCGAAAGCAAAAATTTTATGTGCAGTTCCAGCTTATGCAGACAGTTTCGTCCATACCTTTCTCCCAGGCGACAAAAAAGGTGCATTCATCTCTCGTTGCTCTTTATCATCGCCGCATACTTTCCTTTTTCTCATGCTCCTCTTTCCACAATATTTAAAAAAACTTAAGGCTTCATTATAGGACAGTATTTAGATTCCTTAAAAGGCTTAATAAAGTCTATACGATTATTTATTAATCCGAGTCCATAACTTTAACCATTGACACTCTTAGTTAAGGAAATTATTTTAATGAATATTCCTCATTTAAATTTTAACACTTTTAAAGGAAACTATCTGTCTGAGTCAAATAAGTGCGCTTGAACAACAACTTTGCCTTGAGAAACAGCCGGAGGGATAATGTCCCATTCACATGAGACACCACAGGATCTGATGTCTCAAGAACTGCAATGCTAATCCATGTGAAGATCTGGTAACCCACTTTAAAGTGGGTTGCAGAGATAAGGCGGCACCGCTGCGTTCTCTTCCCCATTCCACTGAAACACATTCCCCATGTTTCGTGCCAAGTTTTTATCACCTTATTTTGGCACTAGCAACGGAAGATTGCATGATGGCAGGAAAAGCAAAAACAGACAGATAAATATGATGTTGGTGGTAAGATTCCTTCTTGGACATTCAATGAGGTCGTAAAATTTAGATGCTAACCGAACGTCGGAGGTTGGAGGATCTGTGCAATTTATACACCAACCATCAACAGTCTTCCTTGGTTAAGTGTAACCCAAGGTGATCCCAATGGTATACTTTGCTCCGTATTATCTCTTGGGATCCCTCAAGTAGTGTAATCAACCTCGAAATGAGGAAAATATAATTTGATACACTTGCATAAAAGGGATGTGGGCGTACTGGCATCCCTAACAATTTTCAAGGCTGTGTGTTTGACTTTGCTTATCAGTGAAGAGGATTCTCTGTTTACAGGTCCCTATATAAGCCTTTCTATTGTTAAACTTGCAACAGAGATTGTGCAGTAAGTACCGCCACAAATAAGTTAAATTCTCTATTTAAAATTTGTTGTTATAAAGTTGTTGCCACTGAGCTCTACACTAACTTATTCACGAATGCCTTAATTAAGCATGCTTTTTAATACCTCACCTTCTCACTAATGGGGTGAAAATCCTAAAATATAAGTAGATGTGACATTTTAATGGGTTTTATGGGAAGTAGAAAGCAAATTATGTCATGTTTTAGTTTGATTTTTGGAGTAAAATCTTAAGTAGTATATAAGTAGCATGAGACTCACCCTCTAGTTTAGACATCACTTCAGAATTTCAAGCTTTGGAAGGTTCGGAGGAACAATTTCTTATTATGCCTCTTACTTCCCAGTCTTGTGCCTGTCCACCTTTTTCTACAAACACGTGATTGTCCAGTAGTAGGAAAACGTAAAGAACCACGTTAAGAGGGGAAGAACGAGGTGGATCGTCCTTCCTTCCTCCCTTCCATAGTATAAATCACTCAGTCATTAATCTCGTCATTTGTCTTGGCTACTTCCTAAGCCCTCTTTCCCGCCCACCTTAAAGATAAAATTAATAGATTGCTGTAGCTACAAGACATGACTAAGATCAAATCGTTTGATTCCCAGGAAATGCAGAAAAATGCATGACTTTTTACGAGTTGAGGTGAAAAATTTATGGCAAGCGGATTTTCTTAGAGAAGGACAAATGTCACTCTTGGTTGCTTGGCATGGGATGGGCAAAGGTTAAGAAGAAAGTACTTTCGCCTCACACATCGGCCAATTAGTCATTTAGTCAATGTCAAACAAATGCTTGACAGGATAATCGCCATGAGATGGTTACTCTCAACATCATCTTGACCTTGTCATGTGTTACAGTGAGGTTAAAGGCCTTCTTAATGCTACTTAACCATGTGTTGAGTAGCTTCAGTAGGCTGCGCTTGTATCCATCGTGTCAGTTGCGGTGGCACCTCTTGCCATGGGGGTGGGTTGAGATTGGGGGGGGGGAGGGGGGGCTGAAAGCGGCGGGGGATGGAGGGTGGGGCAAAAGGCATTACCGTGTCGCTCAAAAGTTGAAGTCGAAGAGTGTCCAAAGGCGAGGTGCTGGTACAGTAAGTAAGCATTTTTTTAATCTATAGGTTCATGAACAAGACCACCTTTACCCACGCTTGGCTTTGACAGCAATGAGCCTCACAGCTACAACGCTGGGTTAATTTTTTCAGAAAATAATTAATCCACCAGAAGCAATGGTGACAAAGTCCCCATTTTGAGGCCTCCTTGTCTCAAATATAGCATCTTGTGTCATTTTGAAGAAAAGAAGAGGCAACTCTTGATTCTCATTTTTCCCTAGTTATATCTGGTGTGGCAGAAAAAGCGAAATACTTTGAAGTTCACCCTTCTCTAGGAGCAGCGATATACTTTTACTCTGGGGACAAAAGAATAACACCTCTTACCTACAAAACACCAGCTTGCTTTTAGGTGGCACTTGGGTCAGTAAGCTATTTTTGCCACACTGGCTTTCCAACCTCTAGGAGAGCGAGGGAGAGAAGGAAAGAGGTGAGTCTGTTCTCCACCCAAATGAAGGTAGACAATCCCTGCCGGAACAAAAACAAACGCTCAAAGGCAAACAAATCTACTAGGTTCTCTAAATTAAGCCTGTCATCTGGTTAATTACTCTCAGGTAAACGAAAACAAAACTGCTCTATTATTTGAGCAAATAAATAAAGTGCTGATATCTGCCTCCTCTGACCCTCCTATTTAGTCAGGTTGGATGCCGATCAGTTACTTCGATCACTAAACAGACCTCATAATTGAACCGCCTTCTAAAAGCTTTTGCTCATTGATAAACATTCTGCTGCATGTTTCTGGTCATGGCTATTGCACCATTGAAGACCTAATAAGAGATTAATGTTTGGAGGAAGAACCAACGATCGCATTGTTGATTATCAAAGTATATCAGTCGGGAAGCGAAGCTAAAAAAGCATATCGGACAAGCCGAAACTGTCGACAAAGCTTTTAGAAATATTCAAACTGGTCATATCCATGTTACTAAATAATTTTAAGTAAGCGTGTTTTCCCAACCCAACTAGCTTAAAATTTAATTGGCTGCCTTGTATCTTGGGCGTAGCACACAGATTGTAAAAAGGAAAGCACAAAGCAAGGAAATTATCTATGAAGAGACCTAAGTTCCTTATTTATTTCGAGCTTTTAACACTCCTGAGGGTAATTTGTGTTTCTCTAAGCCACCCTCCTCCCTCCATCCCCTTATTTCTCTGCCGGAGGACGGTGGAAAACACAAGGGGAGAGGAGAGTACTTTCCTTGACGTTTGGCAAACCAAATACGATTGTCAGTATACTGTCAATGGCCTTGAACTGTAAAATAACTCATCCTGTACTGATCTGTTAATTTTCTTTTGTTTGACTACTCTTTTTTCAGTCATTTAACCCAGTCTTTACCAGCGAAAAAAACGTTTTATCTATCTTTAGTTATTTATTTTCCTGCATAAAGGGTTAATCTGTAAGTCATTTCTTATCAAAATAAATTGCCATTTGTGCAAATGCAAGACCGCTAATGAGACCAAATTGTTTTCTATTGATGCCACTAGCTTGTTTTTATTTTCCTATTTTTTCTCCCTTCTTTAACTCACTATGTGCAGGAAACACTTTTTCTCTTAGCGTCTAAGCAATGATCCTCCCCTGTTGCTTGATTTATCTCCCACAAACTTCCGTTTGTGGACTCAAATCAACAAATCATTGCGTTTAGGCTATGCATTTAGCGGCTAAGGAAACTCATTTGTAAGTCAATTTGGCAAATAAAATTTAGGAAGTATATATTACATACTTTTTAGCTGAATTTTTGCGATGGGTGGTAAAAAAGGGGTGGGGATTCGCCAATTTGCCTGCAGACAGAAAAAGAGTGTTTTAACTCAAAGTTTGAAGGCTTCCTTCACGTGGTTGTTGCAGAAGTAGTAACAAGGAGCAATCCGAGGATGCCATGAGGCTTTTTTGGAGAAGAAGCGGAATGAGCGACCAAAAACCGGTGGTGCTACTTTGAGTGGAATGGCTGAATGAAGGGAAATGCTAGGAAGTGCACGGACTTTCAAAGTGTTTTCCATCCCCCATAGTGGATGGGTGGATAGTCTGTCAATACAGTACAAAATTCTCCTTTCTTCCTGCCTATCCACAATTGAATAACGCCGATTAAACTAGCTTGAGAGAGATGTGGTTTGAGAAACTACAAAAACCTCTTAGCGGTTGTGTTTGGAAGTCAGTGAGAAGACGGCGAGGCAAGCATCAAGCCTGATTAGTCAGATGTGGAAAGATCTTTATGTCTAAATTAGATTTAAGAATCCCTAGACTCTATCTAGCATAAGATTTGCATAAAATAAGGAAAGAAGAGCATGATAAAGGCAAAGGAAATGGGTAAGATGGTAATCAGTTTAATGATTAGTCACTTTGTCCTCTTATTATCCGTGTACTTTAGTTTATCTCCCACCAACTAGTTAACCAAGGTCATCTACAAACAATCCACCAATAGTTCATCCAATTCTTCCAATTTCCTTTTAAAAGACCCCAATTATTCTGTGTGGGGTTGTGGCAGGCCGAAAAAAAGGTGTTCTACATCGAGACTGGCTCATTTGTGGGGGCAAAAGCCAAAGAAACAGGAGATGGAGAACAAGAAAACCGTTTAAATTTCCGAAAAAATGAGGAACCAAGTGAAAGAGAAACCTTACCTCTTAAAGAGTACGCGAAATAGCTAAAAAGTGATCCTTGTCGCAGTGCTATCGTCTTCGTTTCCTCAATGTTACTCCCTCTTCTCTGCATAGCCAAAAAGAATAAAGGCAGAAAACCCAATTAACCGAATTGTAGTTGCTCTGGAATTCAAGCGACTCGGGTTTACATGTCTTTTGTGTCCATAATAAGAAAATTTTTTTGCTTTGGAGATCAAATCTGAGGCCTTTACCTGGTAGCTGTTCAACTCGGACCTCCACTTCGTTACCTGCTCTAATAACCAACGCTAGATGAAAGATTTTTTGCCACAAGGACCTGCATTAAAAGTACGTTTTGGAGTTCCTAGGGGCCGTTCATCCATTTTCGTCGCTCCGACAGGCTGCAAGCGCCATTTTTCTTCAGTCCACCCTCCTCTACTGCAAATACACCAGCAAGTATGCTTTCTCAACTAAATAATTTATAATCAACAGCAAAAGTCAGCTATTTATTGCACTGACTTCAAGGGTGGTTTTTAAATTAATTCAATCTACATCCCTTAAACGCAATGGAGGTGTTCAACCAAGCAGAGTCGGCTATCGGAACTTCCAATCGGTTATAACAGTAGACCAACAAGTTCCTTCACTCTAGACACTGCTATCCCCTATTTTTATGGAGAACCCAAAAACAACGGGTTTTGTCCGTGGCTTTTGAAACTGGCGCCTCAAAAAATGACGCAAAAGTTGACCTTGAGAGTGGAACAATTTTATTGTAGCATAAACGAAATAGATTTGTACTTTAATGTAAAGGAATACATCATACAAATCGATTTATCTTATTTAAGTGAATTTTAGCCTCAAAATTTTCTACTACTCTTTGCCTTGCATGTTAAATTTTAGCTCGATTCGGCAATTAGTCGCAGTAGCAAGACTGTCAGCAATCATATATTTTCATCAAACACCTCACTCTCCCTTTTTCGCTCCTTCTCTTGTTCTGTCTCCCCAAACGCCTTGGTTGCTGTAAAATAAACATCAGTAAGTTTTGATTTAAATGTAGTGCATTCGGATGCTCCGCTGGTGGTTACTAATTGGCGTCGATCGAGAGACAGATAAGTGCATTAAATGGACTGATTTAAAGATGCTGCACTTGGAAGTCTCAAGAAGTGAATAAACTTTGGATGAGGAGAGCATTAGAGCAGCAGTAGACCGAGGTGATCTATGCGTTCTAAACATGGCGGAAATTTTGGCGGTCGAGCGAGCACTTCCCTTGCCTTCCTTGGAGAACCGGAAGCTTGAGGAGTTTTATCAACCCTTTTGTGCACACAAATCCTACTACTGCTACCTTCCACATGAAAAAACGGTGTCTGGACTGGGCTCACGTATAGCAGTTGCACCGATTCGGCAAGGCAGATGCCAACTTCTAGTGACTACCCCGTCTGTCACTTCTTACTGCCTCATTTTCGTCCCTTTTTCCTTTTGTTCCCCGTTATTCCTCACCACGAATCTAACCTAGTTTTAAGTAATTATATGATAGTCAAGTTGGTGAGAAATAAGTTTCTTATCCATATGTAATTTGGATAAATTCGTTCAAATGTCATTTCGTTTTCGAGGAAAGATGTTTGTGCGGCCTTTGGTACGGGTCGACAATGTTTGTGCGGATGTGAGGGCACGAATCCCGCCAAGTTTGCAACCTGCATAAACAAACCGATGGAGCCTTCGTTGGAGAGGTCACTGTCACTACCCAGTGATGATTGGCTGATTCTGGCCATGGAACCAACCAATCGGAGGAGAGCAAACGAGAATGCGAGGTCTCAGACAATAAGAAATGCTTAAAAATTGGTTAAAAGGTGGCTCAGTGTTTGCTCCTGGGGCCACGCGATCTAGCCCTTAGTTGTTCAATGGCGGGAAGGGCGGCAATCCCTTGGAAATTGGAAGACTGCAAGACACATGCAGCCCTCTTTCGCGGGTCAATTTTACGGTAAATGTCATGCGGTCTCGGCCGCCCTGTCTCTCTCAACTGCTGGAGAAATGCTAGATTAATCAATTAGAGGTTACGACCATGAATGCCAAGCGACTGACCACCTCCTTGTGAATACTTTCACGGCGAAGAGAGGAGACACTGTGTACGTTTTCAGTCTAGAGTGGGCGATGTGAGTGGGCAATGGGAGACATGGAAACACAGCCAATGGTATTTGTTTCCTTTACAGGCACTACACTACAAAAGCCCAAAAGCCTTTTGGACCGCCATCAACTAATCACAAATGCATGCCACGTTCTTTATTTTCCTCATTTTGTAATCACCAAGATCGGAGTTATGAATAAATTAGCAGTTTTAATGTCATCTGTTCCCTTCTATCATGTAATACCGGCTTGGCAGGCATCCAGCGTGATATTTCCCGCTTGACGAGTGAAGTAGGCAATTGATATGTTAAATCTCATCTAATCAGGAATAAACTTGTCATTCTCCTCAACTTTGGAACTAGAATAAATATGCCTTAACCACATTCACCACTCAAGGTTAAGTGGCGGGTCATGCACATTGTTTTGCAAACAATTCTCTGCTCTCCAAGGTATGACCTTTTAACACGCTAAGTCAGACATCGTGGGTCAAATACAGGCTGTTTATTAGCCGCTTGTTCCACTTTTTATGCTACATTGGATCTACCTACCCTAAATCGTATCCATTTCTCCCACATCAGTGCTGTCCAGCTGTTGCCATAGTTACCTATCCGTTGACACCTATATCAGCTAGGAGAGAATAGCTTCTGGAGGTGTCTATAATGCTCCCAGGATTGACAGAGGAAGTAAATCTAGGCGTGTCCTACGCAGCTACCTTTGAGACAAATATGCCGTCTACAGTCAAGTGTGATTGGTTCCACCCTTGGCATGTAAACATCCGGAAAGGTTGACGTGTGTGCCGGGACCGCCAGAGTTAACAGCTTGAGCGGAACAATCAAGTCTCTCGGTGGTGTTATGTCTACTGTCTCTTGGGTCAGGAGGGGGGGGGAGGGGGGTGGAATTAGCGACCCACTCTGACCC
This sequence comes from Taenia hydatigena, assembly GCA_036345935.2. NCBI lineage: Eukaryota > Metazoa > Platyhelminthes > Cestoda > Cyclophyllidea > Taeniidae > Taenia > Taenia hydatigena. The sequence goes on from JADWOT020000005.1 coordinate 3,043,789, forward strand.
TCGTGAGGATGGAAAGAGAGGAAAAATTAAGTTTTGTTTTGAAAAGAGGCAGAAAAACAGTGCCTCAGAGAGACCAATTTTCTTAAGGCAATAAAACTTACACTTTTTTCCCGCTCTTCCATTCCACAAACTTCTCATCCCCTGCCAACTGTTTACGTTCATCACTTAAGTCCCCAAATTCGGAAAGCAGAAAATCAACTTATTTATGGACATCCCAAAAGCTGGATGATGCAAACTTTAGGTACTTTTTAGCCTCCGCAATGCAAATTGAAGGCAAAACAAGGAGATTAATTAACGAACTTCTGCAGTTTGTTTCTGCTCATAAAATCACGAGTGTCATGGCGGCTAAACGAGATCCTATAACACGTTTGTTCAAGTGGTCAGTAGCCTGGGCGGGCCATTCAATTCTGCGAGTGATGTCAACTGGGCGGTGGAGGAGATTGGTGGCTCACTCCCCTTAACCTGGGAAAGGCAAATGACTCACTGAAAGGAAGCCAAAAAAGGGGGTTAGTAAAACCGCTTCCTTTTGGTTGTCATTGCGGTCGTGAACCGAGACAGAATCGGAACAAATGTTACTCGCATGTCTAGGTGGTGTAAATAAACTACTATTATGTCTACAATAAGTGAATGATGCTTTAATAAACGAATAGAAAGGCTTGGAGACGATGAACAAATTTCTCATGCCGGTTTAGTCAATTCATCTGGCGTTAGACCAACTCCAGTGGGGTTGTGCCAGCGGACGGGAGTGTAAGACTCGATTTAGAAGAAGAAGCAGACTGTGTAAAAACAATTTCGGTATTGCCTACCCATAAAAGTGCCCGACAGCCTAGCACTATCAAAGCAGGAATGTACGTCATGTTGTAGGGCAGGGCGAATGCAGACAGAAGTGATGAATGGTTGTGTATTTGCCCTCCGACAGACATCAAAAGTACGTATCCAATGTTGTCCTAAGCGTTGGGAAGAAACGGCCTATCGAATGACTTTTAACAGAAAGGTTGGGAGAGAAATGCCATAACGTACGGGAGCCTGGACGCACTACTTAAATGTAAAAAAGTAGATCAGTGTCCTGGTAACCCTATATGGGCATCAAAAGTCAAGATAAAATTACATTATAAGTGCACGGAAGAATTGAAGCATTTAAAAATAAGTTTGTGAATAGCATACCATGACATAAGGCTATTCCAGTATATGCTACTTACAAAGAGACAAGTAGAATGGCGCACTAGGCAAGCGACATCTCGACAAACCTTCCTTCACTGTAGCAAATTCATAACATCTAGAGCTGTTTTATAATGCGTTCATACAAGCAGTGTATCAGAGGCCACACAAGATGTTTTATTTGTCCAATTCGTGCCACATTATCTTTGCAAAGTAGGGAGTGTTAGTTGAACAAATCAGCACTTTTAAGGGCATTAAAATTTCTCACTCTCCCATTTGATCATCCCTGCCCATTTTAATAAGCTGTTAATAATCGCGGTCTCGCAAGTCATATGTGCTAGCGATGATGGGGTAGAGGGTGTGGCAACTTCAAACGAATTAGCAACCACTCTATCAGGACCAAAACGATGGTTAATCCCGTCAGCTAAAATTCTCTAGCATTGAAGAGAAAAATAAAACGCATTTTTGACATTAAAGTCATTCCTACAGATTTGGTGTCACAGAGAATATCCAACGAAACTCTGCGGGAAATTGACAATTCTGGTGACCTTCGAGTTCGCATTTCCTGCTTACACGTTTCTTGAGTGCCCTCCACGGTAGTTGTTCTGCATCGAATCCAAAGCGAGGAATGGGAATAGTGATAATTCGAAGGGTATGCCAAATACTACTTATTTTGCCAGCAGTAGCATGCTGAAGTGATTTAAATCGCTCATAATTTGAGTCCATTAGTACCTTAATGAATGCCACTTTAAGACTTTCATTGCGACATTTCATAGATCTCACCTTCTTTTGATGTTTTGAGCAATAAATCCAGATTTTTTGCCCTATGGACTCTTTTGTTTACAGTAACAAACCGCGAGTTGTGCATAAAAATGCCATAAACCATAAAACCAAAACAGAGAAAACACTTGTCACTTAAAGTCAGCGGTTGAACAGTGACGAGAGTCACTTATCAGAAGAGGATCTTTAACTTTAGAAATGACAAAAGGCAAATACGAGTGACGTTCGAATGACTGTGCTGATGTAAACCTCAGGCAATTTACACGGGTAGAACTAAACATGGAGAAGGAATTCGTGATAGCATGGAAGCTCAATGACTCAAATGCCATAGCAAAGGAGCAATCTTGTAGCAACGTTAAGAAAATTGAGGAAGAAGTCGAGCAACACCCCTAGGGATCAGATAAATGTATGTACCAGAATGTCTATGTAGAGGGCTACATCCCGCCCTGGCTCTTGTGAACCGAAACATTGACATCTCACTGGGCATCCTCCTTGGTGTCCAGCGGTGTTGGCGTGCAAATATTGTTGCCGATTTTCCTCCTCCTCCTCCTCCTCCTCCTCCTCTCCTCCTCCTCCTCCTCCTCCTCCTCCTCCTCCTCCTCCTCC